>JAVBHU010000330.1:0-25003 GCA_034768395.1 Linum lewisii | reverse complement strand
GAGCAACCCCTTGAAAAAAACTGTGTTTTTTAAAATTTGCGACAAATTTTTTGGGCCCGTTCCGGGGGGGAATTTTTTTTTCTTTGTTTTTTTCATTCATTCTTTTATATCTTTTTTTCCCCTTTCCAAAATTTTTTATGATTTCCCGGGTATGCTCTTGGTTTTGAGACCCAGGACTAAAGTTCGATAGAACCAAGAGGGTACAAAAATAATGCATTAATGATTAAAAACCAAAGGGGGTACTATGGCAATTTTTAGGGGCCAAAAAAATGGCCACACCCTTCTTCTTGGCCGGAAACAAGCTAAACATACCCCGAGTTTACAAAGGGGGAATATTACTTTCGCACCATACCAACAACAAGATTTATACAGTTTTTATGTAAAAAAGATCCTTGGACTCTACGAGTCCTAATTTTGGGAAAAGCCGAGATTGAGAAAAAAAAATTAATATGGAAAAAGTTTTTTGAGAGGGGTCAAGAAGAAAAAAACCTCCCCCCTATGTTGGCAAAAAGGTTTTGATGAGTTTTTTTAAATGGTGGTAATGAAGATTGGAGTTACCCATCTTTTTGAACGAAGATGTTTTTGGGAAAAGGATTTTTCCTCATTTTTTTTCCCGTCCCCCCCACCTGTAGTTCCAATAAAAATGACACATGGATTCGGGGATCCCTTTTTTGTAATTCGGGCAATGAAAAAAAAGGGGGGGCAAGATTTGAGGTGTATAGTAAACAAGAAATTGGGGTCCCCTTTGGGGGGAAAAAAGGCAATCATCGAGTTAAACACCATAAAATCTCTTTCCTCCTCTGTGGGAAAAAAATTTAAAAGGGAAAAGTCACCAAAAAAAAGGGGGTCTACTTGGCACCCCCATACATTTGTTCTTTTGGCGTCTTTTTGGGGACTAAACCGCAAAACCTTGAAGAAGTGTTTGACTTAAGAAATTTTTAGTTGGGGACCATAATAGGTATCGTTTGCTCAAAGACGTTAAAAAAGGCGTTCCCATGGGGGGCCCCCCCCGTTGGAGTTGTTTTGATTTTTTTGGTAGTTTTTTATTTTTGTTCGAACTTTGGGGTTTTTTAGTTAGGGGCAAAGGGGGCCCCCTTAATGCCTGTTTGTTTGGGGTTTCTCTTTTTTAAGGATGCCCTTTTGGTTTTGATGCTGCCCCCCCGGTTTATTAACTTAGTTGTCCATCCCCCCCCGATTTTTATTTTTTAGGCCCCCCCTTTTCCCTTTTTTTTAGTTGTGGGGCCCAAAATTTGATCTAATGGGGGGGGGGAAATTTTGGGAAATAATGCTTAAATTTTTGTTTTTTTTTTGGTTTGGCACCTTTCCATTCTCGGTAGCAAAAAATTTTTTTTTCCAATGCTTAAAAAATTCTTGGATTCCTACGTTTTTTGGGGGAAAATTGTGTGGTGCTTATGTAAAATGGTGGTGAAAAACCCCCTATTTCCATCCCCCCTTCTTTTTTGCTTGTATTTTCAAAAATTCCCCTTTTGGGGGTTAGTGAAAAATTGATTTTTTAAAATGGTACCCCTTTGGGGTTGTCAAATTCAAATTTTTTTTTTTCAATGATGCGGTCAAAAAAAAGGGGATTTTTAATTCGTTTTTTTTTAATTTTTTTTTAAATTTTTCCCCAATAGAAAATTTTTGAAAAAAAGTTTATTCGGTATGAAGTTGGGGTCATTCACACTGGCAAGTTTCCCCCATTGTTAAAGCCCCAAAAAAGGGAATCTAAATGGGGCATTCTTTAAAAACCTACTCCCGATCGGGGGGGCCCGGGAAAAACCGGGGAAATTTCCAAATTTTTTCCCCGGTCCCTCCCATCCCCGGCGTATCCACACGACCCCCCAAATTAAAAAAAAAACTTAAAAAAGAAAAAAAAAAAAAAAAAAAAAAAAAATTTGAAATCCCTTTTAAATTTTTTTTTCAAGCGGGCCCTTGTCAGAAAGTTTTGGGGGGTTGGTCCGAAAAGTGTACGGAAGTAGTTTTTTTTTGCCTTAAAAGTCATTTTTCCCCTATCGTTAAAGTCTTGTTCCTATTTTACTAAAAGGGGTTTTTTTTTTAAATTTTGTGTGTCAGCGATAACCCCTTTTTTTGAAAAAGCCCATATACATATTCTAGGCCCCAAGTTTTTTGGGGGTTTTTGCTCTTTGGTTGGTGAGGTTTTTGGTTTTTAAGTTCTTGTTTGGGGAAAACAAATTTTAAGTGGGGGTGTTTTTATGACGTTAGTTTCCCCCAAAAATTATTCGCCACTTTTGGGGGAAAAATTTCCCCTTTTTTGAAACCTTATTGAATGATTTCGAGGGGTTTTTGGGAAAAAGTTGTTTTTTTTTCCCCCCTTTGGCCTCTTTTGGGTGTTTTTATGTTTTCAAGTTTTTTTATGAGATATTAGTTACCATTTTTTTGGCCCCCCTTTCAAAAGCTTGGCGCTTCAAACGGAAAAAAATTTTCGGGCCAAAGGGGGTTTGGGAAATTTTGGCAAAAAGAAGTTGGGCTAAACCCCAAAACCAAATCCCCTGGCGCATTTTTTGAAGGGGTGGGCCCCTTTTAAATTAAGTTTGGGGGCGGAATTTTTCTTTTGAAAGTTTGTTTTTTTTGGGGGGGAAAAATGGCAGGCGCATTTTTAAGGGGCCCCAGGCGCATTTTTTGGAATTTTATTTTTTTGAGAAAAAAGGGGGTTTTTTAAACCCCAATTTTTTGGGGTTTTTTTAGAGAGAGTTTTTTATTCAATTTTTTTTTTTTTCCCCCCCGATGAAAAAGACATCCAAGGAAAAGACGAAGCTTTAAACCCCCGGGGTTTTTGGGGGCGAAAGAAGCAAGGTTACTGGGTAATTTCTTGAGTCGTCTTTTTGGGTTTTGGGAGAAAGGGATGTCTTTTCTCCAGTTTTTTTTCTCTGTTTCTGTAAATTTTTCTCTGGCGATGTCTACAAAACCCCCTTTTTGGGTTTCAGATTAGGAAGTTTTGCAAAAATTTTTTGGGTGATGTGGGTTTTTTAACCCTTTTAATAAATTTAATTTTTTTTCAAAAAAAATTTTAGATTTTTCTAAAACCCAAATTTTTAAGTCTTAAAATTGCAATTGACCATATCGAGTTTTCTTATCTTTGTTTGCGGTTTTGCCCTGGAGTGATAAAACTTTTGGGTTTTTTAAAGGTCATTAAGATTCCCGTGTTTGACCATGGGGGCCTTTTGGGGAAATTAACCCCTTTTTTCATTTTTGGCGTTTTTTCATTGTTTTTCGTGAAATTCCCTTGGGGGATTTATGATTTTTTGACCGGGGGAAACCCTGGGTTTTTGCAATTTTTTTTTTCCCCTCGTCCGCCCGGGTAAATTTTCCAAAAGGGAACGTCGAGGATTGGTCTTTTTAAAACTTTTTTTCATTCATCATCCGTCTTAGTCGAGCTAAGCTTTTTTAGTCTGGACAAGCCCCCTTGTAAATTTCCCTTTAACTCCAATTTTTTTGTGCTTTTTTGGGTTTTAAATTTTTCATTTTAGTTTCTTTTTTTTTCCCCCCCTTTCCCAAAACCCCACGTTTAAAACCCGAATAGCTTATTCCCCCCTTTTTTTTTTTTAATAAAACAGAAAAACCCCCTTTTGGAAAAACGTTCTTAGGACAATCCTTCGATAAAACTAGTTGATTAATTTCGCACCACATCTTCCAAACCTTTCATCTTTTTGGGAGGAAAACAAGGGTTGTGAGTGTTCCGGGTTTTAGCCTAAAAACCCGGACAAAAACCGAAGGGGCACAAATTTTTCCTTTTTTGGCCCCGTTGGTAAATTTTTAAGAGCGTCGTTTCCCTTCGCCAAAGGGGAAAAACCCGAGTTCGGGGGACTGTCAAAGCCCCACCCTTTCCACTCTTTTGTCGATTGATTGGATTTCAAATTTATTTTGAGAAAATATTTAAGATTTTAAAAAGTAACTTCCCCCTAAAAATTTTAAAAAAACCGATCCCCAAAAAAACTGGCGACCTTTTTCCCCATTGTATGGGAGGATTGTTGACCCCCCATAGGAAAGAGTGAATCCCAAGGTTTGTTCTATTTAAATGTTTGGGGCTGCTAAAGCAGTCAAAAATTTTTAGATGGGGAACAGAATCGCTGTGAAGTTTTTTTCCTAAAGGCAACCAAGATCAAAACCGGGGGGGCGTTCCGTTCCCCCCTGTTTTTCCCTTTTAACCCCCGGGGGGGCGCTCTTCCCCCTTTTTTTTTAAATTTCCCAAAACCAAAGGGTCGAGATGCTTCGGGGGGTTAATAAAGTCGGTCTTGAAAGTATAAGCTTTTAAGAGCCCAAACCCAAATTTTAAAGGGTTTTTAAAAATGTTCCCCCGAATTTTGCAAAAAAAGCCCGTTAAATTCCTTTTTAAACCCCCCAAACCCTTTGGGGGCCCCCTATAGCCTTTTAGTTTTTCATTTTGTTTTAAACCAGTGGATGATTCGTTTCGGGGGCCCGAAACCAAAATCGTGAAAAAAGGGGGGGCCATCTTAAACACCTTGTCTGGGGGCATGAAAAAAGGAAAAGATTAGATTGGGTTGCCTTTCACACTGATTTTAAAAGAATTTTTTTTCCCCCATGAGAAAGCAAAGCTTCCATGATTGAGCCTTGGTGTTGAGGGGCTCGGAAGGAAAAAGAACTTCGACTTTTTGACAGCCCCCTTTTCGGCCCTACCAAGGTATTTCCTAAGAATTTTTAGTAAACCCCTTAAAAGGGTTGCAAGATCTCATTTTTTTACCCCTGTCCGAAGTGTTTTTTGAAAGAAGAGCAAGGATTTACCCTCTTTAAAGGGCCCCCCTTCCAGAAATGTTAATCTCTGAAAAATTTGATCTGTGAAGCCCCTTTGGGGCATTTTTTCCCCGAAAAAAAAGGGAAAAAACTCAAACAATATATGTGAGGTTGGGCATCGATAATTAAATTGTTTCCCCCTTAAAAATACCCCCACAAGCCCTTCCCAAAATCAAAAAAGAAGCACATTAGAGACAATGAAAAGGGGGAAAGGGAAAAAGGACCCCCCTTTCCTTTTCCCCCCCGCTGGGTTTTTTAAAAAATTCGAGGGTTTATTTTTTGAGATGAAAACCCCGGGGCAAAGTATAAACCCCCCGATCCTTTTTTTACATCTAGAAGAAAAACCCCCCGGCAGAAAGGGTTGCAAAAAAAAACCCCCTGAAAACCCCCCTCAAAACCGTTTTTCATATGCGCCCCTCGTAAAAAAGCCCAATTTTCGACCAGTCTTTCTAATCTTCAATTTTTAATTTTCATGTCAAAAAACATTTTGTTTAAATTTTGGGGGGGGCCCTTAAAAGCGATTGGGTTCGAAATAAGCAAGGCAGGGGGGGGGTTTTAAAAGGCGGGGGGAGGGGACTTCGGAGTTGTTTTTTTCCCTGAATTTTGATGTTGACGGCCTGAACGGGCTATGGTCTCGGGGTGGTGGAGTTTCGGTTTAAGTGCAATGTTGGGGGTTTTTTCCGGCCGGGGGAAAAGAGAAGTCAAAAATTTTTTAACCCCATAACGATCTACCCCCATTTTTTAGGCTTTTTGGAAGAACCCCCCCAAACCTTGGGGCCCCTGGGGTTTTGGGGGCCCCCCTGAAACCCGTTTTTTAAAACTTCTTGAATGGAAATTTTCGCTAATTTTATATTCATGATGATCACCAATTTGGGGAAGTCCTGCAAAATAGAAAAGTTAAAAAACCTTTTTGTTGGGGGAAAAAAAAGAGTGGAAAAATCTTTGATAGTCTGAAAGAACATCTTTCCCCCTCGATCCCTTCCCCTTTGGCCTCTTTGAACTGGGGATTGGTTGCGACGCCTTCGGGGGAAATTGTCGATGTGAAAAATTTTGTGTTTCTTTTCCCAGATTAACCCATTTAAAATGAGCTCTTTGAGCCCTAAACTTCCCCATCTTGCCCATTGGGCAATTTCTCCCTAAGGTGAATTTTATCATTGGTTGGGGGGGGGGTAGGTGCAGGTTTAAAGGGAATTGCGAAAGGGGGGTTTTTTCAGTTTTTTTTTCTTGCCGAAGGTTTTGTTTTTCCCCGTGGGGGGGCTTGGTTGCCATCTTTTGAATTTTAATTTTAACTCTGTCCCCCGCCCCCCCCTGCTCGTTTTGAAACCTCAAAAATTCTTTTCCGATCCACCATTCGTAGTAGAACCGTCGCCCGACTGCTTAAATTTTGGGGGTTTTTACTAGCAGTAGGAGGGGGGAATGGTCAGGGCCAAACTTTTTTTGGGAGAGACAAGACCCCTTTGGGGGAACCCCCGCCCCATAAAGGTTCAGAGTCCCCTGTCTAATTTTTGTTTGGGGTTTCCCTTTTGGTTTAAATTTCTCCAGGAATCCTTTTGGCCCCCATTGGGGGTTTTAATAAGTTTTATTTTTAAAACGAAATTTCCCAAAAATTTTTCTTGAAGGGGCCCTTTGGGGGTGAATCCCTTTTTTGTCTTCCCCCGTGAAGCAGAGCGTTAAAGTCCCAATGGGGCCCCAAGGGGCTTTCTATTCGTTTTAAGCCAAAAATTTTATCCCAAAACCCAGGCTCCCAAACCCCGTTGTGGGGGGGTCCAAAGTAAAAGGAAAAAGGGCAATGTTTGCCTTTTCCCCTTTTCCCAAACCACTATATGAAGTTTTTAGATGTCTCAAGATTGTGATACCCCATAAAATTGATCCCCAAAGCGCTAGAAACCCCCTCCCCCTTTAATTTTTCGACTGAAAGTTAAAACAAAGCCCCAAAGGAAGGGCAGTTTTTGCAGAGAGGTCCGCAATAAAAATGGGGGGGCTTCCCTACCCCCAATTTCCAATGGGGAATCTTTTTGGGGGTTTGGGGGCAAACGGGTTGCCCCCCCCCGCCATGTCTTAAGTTGGAGGATTTAGGGTGTTGTTGCTTTTGGGAAAAATTGTCGATTGGTTTTGGGGGGGGAAAAACATAGCCTTGAATCCAAACTCTCTTTGATTCCTTTGGGGGGGGAGCCCTTGTTTTTGGTTCGGGTTTTTTTGGGAGGGAGGGTGTGTAAGGGGGGGAAAACCCCTTTTTTTTGGGCCCTTTTTTATTGGGGTCCACCCGCTGATTTTTGAGAGGGGGATGCGGGGGGGGTTTGGTTATAATGTTTCACTTTTGGGGGTCAAATTTTTATGGAATTGTTTTTTGGGTTTGGGGGGCTATATATGCTTTGATTAAAGGGGCCAAGGGTTTTTGGGTTATTTTTGATTTAGGGGGGAATGGGGTTTTAAAAAAATGGGGGGCATGGCTGAGTCCTTCATAGGGAGGTTTAAAGGAGAAAGGCAAGGGGCCCCCCCCAATTTGTGTAATTGGGTTTTCTAAAATTTTTGGGGAGAGATTTAGGGTTCATTTTTTGGGGGTTTTTTTGGGGGGGGTCCATTTGTTGCTGATAGGGGTTTTTTTTGGGGGAGTGTGGGGGAGGGGTTTTTTGGAGGTTTTTTTTTGGGGGTTTTAAATGGGGTTTTGGACGGGTTTAATTTTCTGGATCCTTTGGGTTCAGGGGTAAAAGGGGAAAGTGAGTTCAAGTTTTCAGAGCAGAAAAAGGGGGGAGTTGGGAGGGGGGTTTTGGGGGGGGTTTGGGGGGAAAAAGACCTGGGTTTGGGTTTTTTTTTGGGGACTATCTCCATGTTTGTCGGAGGTTTTTTTGGGTGGGGGAAAGGGGTTAAATTTTTCCCCCCCGGGATGAGTTTGGTCTTTGGGGTTTGGGGACTTGTTTGTTTGGGAGTCCCCTATATGCATAAAGGGTCCCAAATTTTTTGGTTGGCTTCGAAAAGTTACATTGGCAAAGGGAGGGAGTAGGATATGGGGCCCCCAAGGGGGCCCAAACAGTACAAATAAGGGGAAAACCTCATTTAAAAAATCGAACTTTTCTGAGTACCATCTTTAATTTTTTCATTTAAAGCCCCCGGTAGTGGTTTGTCGATGAAATTTGCTCCCCCCCTCTTTTGAACGTCGTTTCCCCTTTTGAAGCCTGAACATTTTTTTTTCCAATCTTCCCCCCCTTTTAAAAATCCTTTTAATGTTTTCCAGATTGTCCTTCCCCTTAAAATTGGGGGGTTTTTCCCGCAATCTAAACCCCGGGAGTTTTGTGGTCCCATGGTAAAGCTTGGGTTTTTTCCCCTTGTTCCCGTAAGCCCAAAAGAAAAGATGTATTGACCCCTGGGTCGATTCCTCAAGCGGTTTTGTCTGTAGATCGAAAAAGGGTAAAGGGAAAAAAGTAGTTTCTAGAGGGAGGGGTGATACTCTGAGGTCGCCTTTAAGTTTCCATACCCGTTGCTCATTGTTGCGGATGGCGATAACCGAGCATTGTTTGCTGCTTATGAATCGGCCGACCAGAGATTTCTTTGAGAGGCTTTGGTATTCGATTTCTGTCGAGTGAGGGCAATGTTGGTTCGGTGCAGGTGAGGAGGGCTGTTTGGTTATGAGATCGGAGAGGCGGGTCGATTGGTTCCATCTGGGGACAGGGGAGAGCTTTGGAGAGGAGTCCGAAAACAGGGGGCGGTGTTAGGAAGGGGAGACGGTGCAGGGGAAGTCGGCGAGGCGGTGACGGTTTGGTGATGAGGTCCTTCACAAAGGAAGAGAAAATTGCTCTACTGGGAGAGAGAAAATTGCTCTACTGGGAGAGAGATTTCGAGCTCAGTAACATAGTGTATATAACTAAATTAGGGTTTTTTTTATTATATAACTGTCGTCATATCCTTTTGTTCTTCATATCCATATAACTATCGTCATTAGGGTTTCTATGATGGAGCCGTTGTCAGAGCCGCTTCCCACCGCCGTTCGCCCGTGTTGAGCTTGGTCGGAGATGGAGCCCGCTTCAGAGCCGCTGCCCCCCTACCGTTCTTCCTCGCGATGGAGCCCGTTGTCAGAGCCACTTCCCACCGTCGTTCGCCCGTCGTCGAATCTTGGTCGGAGAGGGTTCTTCCTCGCGATGGACCCAGCTATCAGAGCCGCTTTCCACTGCCATTCGCCCGTCGTCGAAGCTTGGTCTAAGAGGGTTCTTCCTCGCGATGGAGCCCGCTGTTAGAGCCGCTTCCACCACCATTCGCCCGTCGTCGAAGCATGGTCGGAGATGGAGCCCGCTTCAGAGCCGTTGTCTATCGTCGTTCTTCCTCTTCTTCTTCTTTAGATCCGTGGTACCAATCTTGTATCTTAGGTACAGAGTTAAGTAAATTTTGGTTCTTCTTCTTCGTACCTATGGAGTCGAGTAGGTACCAATTGTACATGTTTTGTAAATTTGTTGAGATACAATGTCCCAATCTAGTATTATTGGTACGAAGTTTCTAAATTTTGTTTTGAAACAATGTTATAATTTTTGTGTATTAGATGTTGATTCCAATTTTGTGGTTGTTGATTTTTGTCGATTTCGCTGATTTGGAACAAAATTCCTTGTTTGCCTATTGATTCCACCATGGACAATATACTAAAATGTGTACTTATAATAAGAATTAGGAACATATATGTGTACCTATAATAAGAAATAGGAACATATATGTGTACCTATAATAAGAATTAGGAAGATATATGTGTACCTATAATAAGAATTAGGAACAATGTGTACCTATTATAAAATTAAGAACATAAATGTGTACCTATTATACGAATTAGGAACATGTTCGTGGAAGGAAGGTTCCACGCAAATGTAATACTAATAGGTATCATGTTCCTAAACAATTTGTAGCAAAACTTGTAAATTCATGGTGAACAAATGCAATTTACGAAAACCGTGTTGGAGAGAAGAATGTGGAGACAAAATCTCCAAAAATATGGGGTATTAAGTATTTTATGATTTAATTAATGAAATTATTAAAATTACAAAGATGCCCATGTATTTTAAGCCATTAGATTAGATTAAAAGAATAAAACGGTAGAAGATTAGTGTTCTCATGGTGAGAACAAAATGAGTGTTCTCATACAGGATTTTCTGCCTACAGGGTACACGTCGTGTTGGGATTTTCTTTCCGTCAGAAGGTACAAACGAGGTTTCTGCATTCGATATGCAGATTATGCAGGTTGTGTCAATACGAGGAGGTCTAGTCTGATTGGTGTGTAAAATTCGGGAATGCATGTGTGACATGGCGATGCAGAAAGCAAGATTGGGTAGCAAAGTCATCCATGAAGGCCCATACATCTATGTCGAAGTATGTTCTGAGATTGTTTGGTTGACTAACTCTTAGTTGAACTTGGGGTGTGTGTTTCTCTTCTGAAAATTCTGCACGCGGACAACACAAGCGCTATCCAAATTTCTTCGAATCCAATGCTTTATGATAAGACTAAGCACTAGAGACTCACGTTCATACATTCGAGAACTTATTCGAGATGGTGATATAGCAGTACAATATCTTAATACTGAGAACCAGATAGCGATTTACTCACGAAGACAATATGCAAGAGCCGACATTTGGTTTCTCGCTGGCAAATTGATGTGTCGAGATCTACATCAATTTGAGGAAGGCTGTTAATTATAGTGATCACTTTGTAATTCCTATTATAGTGGGTATTTGTGTTATTTACCACTACTATAAATAGTGGAGATAGGGTTAGTTGTTGTGTATCTCCTTCATTTTCTTCTCTGTTCTGTAACCTAATAAGAGTTCATGCAGCCGCCATTCTCACCGATGATTAACCAACTCTTTGTCGGTGAACCTCGTTAATCCTTGTGTCTTCGTCGTTTAAGTTGACGACGACCACAAGACCATCTCTGATCGTCGACTGCCATTGTCCCATGGGTGGCCGAAACGCAACTTTCTTCTCAACCCATTCGTACGACTCCTCAGCCAGCTCAGTCTTCCACCCAACCTCCCTGCCCAAAATAATACCCATTTATTTTATTTCAATATAGTCCCCACAAGTTTTTCTTGTGATCAAATAATTTCACGTTTCACTTTTAATTCTCTATTCAACCTTTCAACTATAAATGAATATATATATATATATATTATATATATATATATATATATATATTTATATATATATATATATAATATATATAATTTTCTCACCAACTTTGTTCATAAAAACAGTAAAATCAATGAATCTTAATTCTTACCTTTTGTGAAAATTCCTACAAAAAAATAAAAAAAATAGAAATCGCCATTGGTATTGGCGATTTAGCCAATGATGTGGCATGTTTTGCTCCCTTTTTGGAATTGTTTTGACTGCTACCCCACTTTGGTAATTAACATTTCAAAGGACCCCTTCTGGGAAAAAATCGCCAAAAAATAGTTTTTTAATAATTAGTTAATGTATTAATATGTAAAATATAATAAAATTGAGTATTTTAATATTTTTTTGTCGAGTAGTAAAGATGGATCAGCTGGCACGTCATCATTTGGATGGAAAAATGAACAAAATCAGAGTTTCGAAGGGATGTGTTAAATTTCTTAAAGAAAAGTACTCGGTAGTTATTTTTTAAACGCTAGGTACTGATTCGTTTATATCCTAAATATAAAGTACTGGCAACTACAAAAGGTTTACCTTTAACTACTACAAAATTACAACGGCATGAAAATGCAGTAGCAAATAGTTGATATTTGCTACAACAATCACTATTTCATGTAGTAATTTGCAGTAGCAAAACACTATTTGCCACACCACTATTTGCTACAAACCTAAGCCGTACACCACCACAAAGAAAGAAGAAACAAGGTTTAAAGCCAAAATTAATAAATTATTATTGGCCAAGATTTTGATCTCGGAGAATTAGTACAATTAATCCACCATATATAGTTATAAGGTGAACACCGGTGACGCGCGTCACCGGTTACGCTGCCACGTGGCAGCGTGTCATTGATCCACTTAATACTAATAGTTTTAGTTCATATTTAGTGTTCTAACTTTTCTAAATGTATTAAAAGGTCACCCAATTCAATAAAATCAACAATCTATTTTTTCATCTGTTAAGTCAAGAATATGTTTCGACCACACAATTTATCTACCTTATCTCACAAACACCATTTACCACCGCCACACCATTAATCAACGAACTCCTTATTTCTATCCGATCTCCGACTCATCGTCAAGCATAGCTTATTTTGTGCGCTGAAATTATGATTTTGTAAAAGTTAACTCGATCCTCTCATCAATACGAGCTACTTAGGATTTCGTCGATATTGATTATTTAGGGTTAACTTGAAGCAACTGACCATCTCCTGCCCAACAGTTCCAAACCTATTGGATCTAAAGAAGTCGGAGAAGCTAAGCTTTCAGCTTGAAAAATGGTGACCTTTATAGAAATAAGGAGTTCGTTGATAAATGGTGTGGCGGTGGTAAATGGTGTTTGTGAGATAAGGTAGATAAATTGTGTGGTCGAAACATGTTCTTGACTTCACAGATGGAAAAATAGATTGTTGATTTTATTGAATTGGGTGACCTTTTAATACATTCAGAAAAGTTAGAACACTAAATATGAGCTAAAACTATTAGTATTAAGTGGACCAATGGCGCGCTGCCACGTGGCAGCGTAACCGGTGACGCACGTCACCGGAGTGTTCACCATAGTTATAATAATAATAATAAAATACGCACGTGATGTAATCGGCGGAAACGCGGGAGTAGAAGCCGACGTTAAGGCAAATACCACAATGTTAGGGTTGACAGGTGAGTCACTTTCTCTTTAACTATCTCATCTAAACTCTATCAAAATACACATTCGTGCATCACATAAACACTGCATCACAGAAACATGTCGTGTTTCTTTCTCTAACAGGGTTTTTTTTTCCTAATCAGTTTAGAAGAAAGGGAGATTCATCATATTCACTCCCAGCTAAATTTTGAAGTTAATCCTACGAGCAGTTTCTGAGTTGAGTAATAGGATTAGAAAGACCTCAGGGGAAAATAATATCGTTAGAACGGGATCTACTACCGTTAGGACACCTATTAGTGTCCTCATATTAGGACACTATTAGGGACCATTAGATTAAGAATTAGATCCAATGGATTATAATAAAATGGGCAAAATAGTCATTCTGAACTCATTATAAATAGTAACAAAATTAGGGTTTCAATACAAATCCTAATCAACTCCCATTCTACACAAATAGCCGCCGAAAATCCCCTCTTTCTCTCAGTCGGCGTAAATCGTATCTCAATCGTCCGACAATTTACACTTGCAGGTCAGCCTCCCCGCACTTGCACGTCAGCCTCCCTTGTTCCTGGGCTCATCGCACCTTCATCGTCTGAGCGCTCAAGGGTCTCCAAATCGCGATTCCCATCACCGTCGCAGTGTCCCTCGTCGAACTACCGTCGAGGCATCCCTTGTTGACCCACCGTCACGGCATCCCTGGTAGACCCGCATCGATGCGTCACTCGTCAACTTGGCATCGTACGTCCTCGTTGGTGGTGGTGATAGTGGCGTTGAAGGAGGAGTCGAAGAGGTGGGATATTTCTAATCCGCCGCATTGCCTTTTCTGTGTGATTTAGGTCTTCGGGGTGTTCATAATTCCCTTGGCCAAGATTCCCTTGATCGGAACAAGAATCAACCGATTATGATATTTGGTGCTGTTGGGATCTACAAACAAGACAAGGCCTTGGATGACCTTGGTCAATTTTAATAATCCATGTTACTTACTTGTTGTTACACGTAGTCCATGACTAAAACTTATCTCATTGTTTTGTAGCGTGAATGGATATTAAATAGTGTTTGGATGGGGTTGGGATCTAGACCTGTTATTTGGTAATAAGTTGTTCCAGTTGACGATTTAAAAACATGTACTTTGGTACTGGATTCTGAATTTTCTTCTTCTTCAATGCGTAATCCAAAATTTTAATTTGGTACAAGGTTGTGTGTATGTAATAGAATTTTAGAACTCGTAACATAGATTATGGTTCCTTTTCAACTGAACTGAAACAAAGTTGTTGATTTTGATTCATGTTTCCCTTTCAACTGAATTGGAACAAAGTTGTTGATTTTGATCCATTTTTGCAGATTTGTTAATTATGGAACATGTTTGTAGTGTTCCATATAGTTAATTATGGAACAGGTATTCAATATTATTGTTCCATTTTCAATTTGATTCAAGGTTTTATGATTTTCTGTGTTCCGATTTGGTAATAAGAAACAAAAATGATTTTCAACACGTTCCATTACTTTTGAAATGGATCACTGTTCCGAAACAAATAAAATAGGAACTGTTCTGAAATGATAAAAGAGGAACAGTTTCGAAACAATTTCCACAAAAAGTGTTAGAAACTAATCTAAAATTGATGGGCCTAGCCCGACGAAGTCCAAAGGTCCACATGACGGCCCACGAGGCAACCCACATGGTAGCCCGAACACAGCGGCTAGGGCAGGGGGCCCGGACTCAGGCGGTAAATCAGATGGGCCGAACAGGCAGGCCCAGGAGGTGGAGTAAGGCCCAAAGCGATGGCCCAGCTCGGCGGCCTCCTAGGGTTACTCGGCGACACTTAGGTTTCCAAGGCAGAGCGGACACGTGTCAACATCCCACGGGAGCTACAAACGAGTGGCTAAGATTCAGCCTTGGCAAACAAGGCAGGGGTACTATAAATACCCCCGTACACCCTATTAACCAGAGGACAACACTTTTACCCAGCGGACAAACGCTCCGCGGTACGTTACTCACCTCCCTCTCCCATTCCTTAAACTGATCGCCTCCCCTCTTCCTTGAACTAACTACCTTCCACACACTACTTACGAGGTACATCACACCCGGAGGTCCAACAGGCTTGGGCTTCCATTATTGGGCCAGGCGACAAGGCTGGAACAATTGGCGCGCCAGATAGGGGGCGGTCAGGCGACTTTTCAAGGCGAATGGCTTCATCAGCGATGCCCACTCTGATGGGCGAGGATGGCGAAAGAGGAGATGGAGTAACACCCGTCAAGTATGTCAACCCAGGCTCTCGAGTAGACCCAAACCTCACTAGAAACATGGAGCGGGAATTCGAGGGCGACTCGGAGTCCCAGAGTACTATTCCGACCGGCGATGCCTATGAGCTGTTGGAGCAGCGATTTCGATCCCTTGAGCAACAGAATGCTGAGCTCACACAGATGTTGAAAACGGTGATCGCTCAGCAAGCTCAAGCTCTCAGGACCAACACTCAGAACAGGCAATCGCCACAGGACTCCCATTTGGAAGTGTTACAGCAATTCCTCCCTGCTACTCAAATCTCCCCCGCACAGATGGCAGTTCGCCAACCTCTGTCCAGGGCGATACTCGCCGAGCCACTACCTAAGGGGTTGGTTCCGCCCAACCTAGATAGGTATGTAGGTACTGGCGACCCGGACGAGCACTTGCAAGCCTTCCAGATCGCCATGCAAATGCAGCAGGCCGGCGACGCCGCATATTGCAGAGCTTTTCCGGCGACATTGGGAGGACGAGCCAGGGAGTGGTACATGAATCTACCAGAGGGCATCATAACATCGTGGGAGGGCTTTGCGAGGATCTTCTCACAGAAGTATGAGTGCAAGAAAACAAGGACGGTCCCGTTGCAGGCGCTGGTGAGCTTGAGGCAAAGGCCGAACCAGTCGCTGAAGGAGTTCTTTGATGAATGGACTGGGGTCGTCCAATCCATCAAGAGGGTAGATCATGAAATCGCTGCGGCAAGTTTATTCCAGTCGACTCATAACGGCAGGCTGCGGGAGTCGCTGCTGCAGGTGGCTCCGAAGTCACTATCCGACTTGGAAACCAGAGTAACAAAATTATTTTGATTGAGGAGCAGTTAGCAGAACCTTTACATGGAGCGGCGAAGATGGAAGAAAAGCCCGTTACAGGGAACAAGCAGGCCAAAGGGCAGCCCTCCGAGACACGGCCATACGGGAAATATCGCCCAGGGGAGCAAAGGCGTTACCAAGAGAGAGGATACCCAGGGGAGCATAGGGGTTATCAGGAGAGAGGATATCAAGAGGAGAGGACAGATTATACACCCTTCTCAGAATCGCGAAGAAAGATTCTGCTGTATATGCAGCATAAGGGACACCCCATCAACTGGCCGGGGCCAATGTTTACCCCGGCGGATCAGCGAAGTCGCCAAAAGTTTTGCGATTTTCATGACTCTCATGGGCATACCACTGAAGACTGCAGGGAATTGAAAAATGAAATCGAAAGGTGGATAAACGAAGGACGTCTCAGGATTTCATTGCCAGCTCAAAGCGGAAAAACAAGCCGCAAGAAGATGATCGCCGGGGACAAGGAGAATCACAAGACAAGAAGGGTGATGTTTTCACCCGACTTAAGGAGCCTATGGACAATGGAGATAGCAAGAAAAAGCCTCGACCTGAGGTAAACCACGTTTATCAAACCATTTTCGGTGGGGAAAGTTGCCCGACAAAGAAAGTCAGAAAGGAGGAAACAAAGGAGGTGATGATGATAGACCAAGTCAGTCGCCCAACGTTGGGATTCTCGGAAGAAGACATGGCCAGGGTAGGAGGCCCAAGTTTGGAAGCGATGGTGATTCAAGTAATCACACACAATAGCCGAGTGGAGCGAGTGATGGTTGACGAAGGAAGCTCTGCGGACATTATTTTCTGGGAGCTGTACAAAAAGATGAGCCTGCCAGCTAGCTTGCTCAGGCAGACAAAAAACTACCATCTCAGGATTTTCAGGACACACAATTCCCATCAAGGGGATAGCCACGATGGCAATAACCATTGGGGATGGAGACTTGCAGGTCACCCGATCCATCGACTTCCATGTCATGGATTGTCAATCCACGTACAACATGATCCTAGGGCGACCTGCACTCGCCGCCTTCCAAGCAATCTCCTCCCCAGTGCACCAAGTACTGAAGTTCGCTACTAATGAAGGGATAGGTTTCGCCTGGGGACACCCAGACATCGCCAGAAGGTGTTACAGGGCGGCGACTAAAAGCACGTGCCTCACCATAAGCTTGGAGGCGGAGAATGAAGGAGAAAGAGTCGTTCCAGCAGAATCGGACGTCCCAATACCGCTGTTCGAAGAAGATGAAAGTAAGACAGTTCGAGTTTCGTCCTACCTGAGCGATAACAAGAAACAGGAGTTGGTCAAGTTGCTCCAAGAGTTATCGCACCTGTTCGCATGGTCACCAAGTGACATGCCAGGAATTGCTCCAGACATCATCAAACACTCTCTAGCGATCGAGCCCGGGAGTCGCCCAGTCCAGCAAAAGCGGCAGAACATCTGCAGAGAAAGGCAGCAGGCGGTGGCAAATGAAGTGGACAAACTTTTGAAGGCAGGGTTTATCAAAGAGGTACAGTATCCTGAGTGGTTAGCTAATGTAGTTCTTGTCAAGAAATCGTCAGGAGCATGGCGAATGTGCGTCGACTTCACCAACCTTAACGATGCTTGCCCCAAGGATCCGTACCCCTTGCCCAACATAGAGCAGCTGGTAGACGCAACGGCGAACAATGAAATGCTGTCCTTTCTGGACATGTTCTCGGGATATCATCAAATACCTTTAAGCAAGCAAGATCAAGAGAAAATGGCTTTCATGATGCCCACGGCGAAATACTGCTATCGAGTGATGCCATTCGGGCTCAAGAATGCTGGCGCGACTTACCAGAGAATGATCGGCAAAGTCTTTGTCAAGCAGCTCGGCCGAAACTTGGAGGCGTATGTGGATGACCTGCTGGTCAAAAGTAAGAGATCTAATGACCATCTTGGCGACTTAAGGGAAACCTTCAATACACTGCAGGAGTATTCGCTTAGGTTGAACCCTTTGAGTGTGTGTTCGGGGCAACATCAGGAAAGTTCCTGGGATACCTCATAACCAGGAGAGGAATTGAAGCTAATCCAGCGCAGATCACGGCGATTACAGCAATGGCCCCTCCAAAGACTGTGAAGGAGGTTCAGGTTCTATCTGGAAGACTGACGGCAATCAATCGATTCATTCCCAGGATCGCCGACCGATGCGCTCCGTTCTTTGCGACTTTAAAGAATGCATCAAAGTTTGCATGGAATGATAAATGTAACAAGGCTTTTGAAGAGCTAAAGCAGTTTTTAATTACCCTCCTGTACTTGCATCTCCGAAATCAAATGAAGATTTATTTCTCTATATCGCGATCTCTCCAAAGGCAGTTAGTGCGGTCTTAGTTCGAAGAAAGGACAAAGCCGAACACCCTGTTTTTTATACAAGTAAAACCTTGGTCGATGCTGAAACAAGGTACCCGGCGATAGAAAAAATGGCATACGCTGTGGTCTGCGCGGCCAGAAAGTTGCGACCATATTTTCAGGCACACACGATACATGTGCTCACGAATCTTCCGATTAAGAATGCGTTAAGATCTATGAGCATGGCAGGGCGATTAGCTAAGTGGGCGATCGAGCTAAGCGAGTATGACATTCGATACCAACCGCGAACGGCGATCAAGGCCCAGGTCCTTGCTGACTTTGTAGTCGAAGGTGCAGTACAAGAAGATACCGAGGAAGGCGATGAATGGACGTTATTCACAGATGGCACCTCGAGTAAAGGAGGGTCAGGCGCAGGGATAGTCCTAAGGTCTCCTGGGGGGATCCTCCACGAGGTCGCATTGCGATTCGCAACCAATCGAACCAACAATGCAGCTGAGTACGGGGCATTAGAGGCTGGCTTGCGAATCGCTAAGAGTATGGGAGTTACTAACATCAGAGTTTTCTCAGACTCGGCGATAGTAGTCAACCAAGTTAATGGGAGCTTTGAGGTAAAGGAGGAGTCGCTCCTCCCTTATTTCGATGAGGTAAAACTGCTTATATCGGAATTCAAGAAGGTGGTTATATCCCAGATTGCTAGGGAGGAGAATTGCCACGCGGATGCATTATCGAAACTAGCAACGGCGACTGATTTTGAAGAAGGGCGAATGGTCACAGTGGAAAAAGAAACAAGGAGGAAGCAGTGTTTTCACGTGATTAACGGAATTGGGAAAAGCGACTAGCGAACGCCTATTATTCAATACTTGGATAACGACACTGTACCAAGTGACCCGTTAGAAGCGACCAAGCTCCGGCGAAAAGCAGGGAGGTGTACTATAATAGGGGGAGAGCTGTATCGGAAATCAGCTATGGGTCCATACTTGCGATGCCTGGGAGAGGAGGATGCAGCTTGGGCCCTAGAGGAAGTACATTCAGGAGTATGCGGTACTCACTTAGGAACAAGAAGTTTGGAAAGGAACTTAATATACCAGGGCTTCTATTGGCCAACAATGAGAAAGGAAGCTGGCGACCTGGTGAAGAAATGTCACAAATGTCAGGAATTTGCAAGTTATCACAAGTTGCCCGCAACAGCGCTCCAGGCGAATGTCAGCCCGTGGCCATTCGCGAGATGGGGATGGATATCCTAGGCCCATTTCCGGAAGCTTCCGGGAAAAGGAAATTCCTTATCGTGGCAGTTGATTATTTCACCAAGTGGGTCGAGGCAGAAGCGGTGGCAAGTGTCACCGCCAAGCAGATACAGAAGTTTGCATTTAAAAGTATCGTCACCAGATTTGGTATACCAGAAAGTATTATATGTGACCATGGAACTCAGTTTGACTCACAGGTCTTTAAAGAATTTTGTGATGACCTGAGGATAAATCTGAGATTCGCTTCGGTCGCCTATCCACAAGCTAATGGACAAGCAGAGGCGGCTAATAAGCTTATTCTACAAGGATTAAAGAAAAGAGTGGATGGTTGTAAAGGCGTATGGGTCGAGGAGCTTGATCATGTACTATGGGCTCACCGAACGGCTTATAAAACGGCGACAGGGGAGACTCCCTACACATTGATGTACGGGACTGAGGCGGTCCTCCGGTAGAAATCTCAATCCCATCTATCCGAATACAGGAATACAGGGATGAGGTCAACGAACAAGAATTGATGCTTAATGTAGATATGATTGAGGAAAAAAGAGAAAAGGCACAGATGCGGCTGATCGCTGAAAAGGAGCAGTTAGCCAGGCGGTACAATTTAAAGCTTCGACCACATCAAATCGCGCTCAATGACTTAGTGCTGCGAAAGATCTTCAGGCCGGCGGTCGGGGCGGCCAAGCTCAACCCCGGATGGGAAGGCCCATACAGAGTACGGCGAGTGGTAAGGGGCCAACACCTTCAAACTAGCAGAGTTAGATGGAGCAAAGATCCCCAAAACTTGGAACTCCATGCATCTCAGGCGATATTATGATTAAAAAGACACTTGTAACCAAGGCTAGTTCTTAAGGCAACTAAGGGCCCTAATGATTGAATCTAATATATGTCTTCGCGCCATCAAATTTATCATGTAAGACCTAAGGGCATTGGGATCGCTATGTAAGACCTAAGGGCATTAACAAATCGCTGTGTAAGACCTAAGGGCATCAAATTTATCATGTAAGACCTAAGAGCATTGGGATCGCTATGTAAGACCTAAGGGCATTAACAAATCGCTGTGTAAGACCTAAGGGCATCAAATTTATCATGTAAGACCTAAGGGCATTGGGATCGCTATGTAAGACCTAAGGGCATTAACAAATCGCTGTGTAAGACCTAAGGGCATCAAATTTATCATGTAAGACCTAAGGGCATTGGGATCGCTATGTAAGACCTAAGGGCATTAACAAATCGCTGTGTAAGACCTAAGGGCATCAAATTTATCATGTAAGACCTAAGGGCATTGGGATCGCTATGAAAGACCTAAAGGCATTAACAAATAAAATAGGAACTGTTCTGAAATGATAAAAGAGGAACAGTTTCGAAACAATTTCCACAAAAAGTGTTAGAAACTAATCTAAAATAAAAACCACCGAAGATACACAACAAAAACCGGCGAGTATGAGAAGAAGATGAAGAAGTAATTAAAAAATGTAATTAATTTAATCATAAATTAAATGGAGCAAAAAATGGAGCAGAAACAGGAATAAAAAATCAGCAATGTAACTGCAAATCCGAAAATTAATAAACAATAATTAAAAATCTGCAATAAATAAAATATTGAAATTACCCTTATGTCCAATTAATATGGGCCTTCCGATCTTTAAGATTAAATCCTACGGCTTTAAGAGGTGTCCTCATATGAGGACACTTTGGGGTGTCCTAATGGTAGGATTTCTCCGTTAGAACAATCTAATGAGTTAAAACCTGTTTATGCATTAATTTGTTCATCAACTTTTTTACACCGCTACATGAGACGTTTCTAATCTTAGGAGAGACTCAAAGATTTGGGCTAATCCTTCACTTTCTTTTGCATCTCTTTTCCCTATTTATTTCATGATTAACCTGGGCGCCCATGCAAGATACACAACCTTCAAATACGACCTAATTAGTAATAACTGTACAATCATTCCACCCAAGTAAGGATGATCTTGATAAACTACGAGAGATCGGAACGAATAAACACGAGATTTAACGTGGTTCACTAACGTTGTGTTAGCTACTCCACGGACAAAGAAGAGAGTTCTTATTACTCGAGAGAATGAGAGAGGATTACATAACCCTAATAGTGGGCATCGGCTAAGTATATATAGGAGGGGAACATCTATGCTAATTAGGAATAATAATATAATAATATATAATCCTAATCGGATATATATTATATATGCTAACAGCCCCCCCTCAAATTGATGATGACTTCGCAACATCAATTTTCCTGACAAGAACCAATGGCGACTAGCGATACTGCCTTCGTTAAGAGATCTGCGATTTGATCTTCAGATGTCAAGTAAAAAATCTTAATAGTACAATCATTCACCAAGTCACGTATATAGTGAACATGAGTCTCGATGTGCTTAGTACGATCATGTAGAACTAGATTGGACGCAATTTGAATCGCGCTCGTATTATCCCCAAAAAGATGAAGGGGTTGAGGCACAGTAACCCCAACTCAGCCAGAATACGAGTCAGCCAAACAACCTCCGAGCAAAACTTCAGACATGGATCGATACTCTGCTTCCGTCGATGACTTAGACACTTTGTCTTGCTTCTTACACCTCCAAGAGATAAAAGCATCACCAAACTTAACACACCATCCTGAAGTAGAACGACGAGTATCCACGCAGCCAGCATAATCAGCGTCAGCATAAGCAGAAACATGAGAAGTACCACGAGAAGGAAAGAAAAGACCAATATCCTGCGTACTTGAAGATACGCAAATACGAGACACAGCTAGCTGATGTGGCACTCGAGGATCAACCATAACTGACTAACAACTTGAACTGCATATGCCAAATCAGGTCGAGTGGACGTGAGATATATAAGGCTACCAACAATCGACGATATAGACGCGGATCGGAAACGGATCACCACCATCCTTGCTTAACTCGATATTCAATTCCATCGGAGTCTGACAAGGCTTACAATCTGTCATCTTGGCCGACTCTAGAAGATCAGCAATATACTTTGTCTGAGGGACAAGAATACCATGTCGAGAGCGAGTAACCTGAAGCAAATCAGATTTTAAGCGAAGAAAGAATACCCATGTATAACGCGTGCGGTGATCAATAAATAGAGTGAAATAACGATACCCCAACCGCGAGGTAACCGGACTCGGACCCATAGATCCGTATGAATGAGAGCAAAAGGATCATGAACCTCAGTTGTGCTGGGATGAGAAGGTAAGGCTGTGGTTTTAGCCTAATGTAGACAATCAGGAACTGCAAATTGTTTCAACTTATTTGGAATAGGTAACAACTGTTTGCGAAACATACTTAACAACCGAGCAGAATGAGGATGTCCTAATCGACTATGCCATAAGTTCCACAACTGTTCCAAACTACGATTAACCGAAAAACTAGAATAATCTAAATATTGACTAGAATTCGGCTTCCTTGAATGATTCCCCACGGCTGCCATCAAATCCAAGCTATCCAGATAGTAATTTCTTCCATTCTTACTCCCTTGCCTAGTATCTCCTTGTTCCGACGATCTTGTACCACACAACCATATTTTCCAAAAGAGACATCACAACCAGATTCAGTCAATTGTCCAACAGAAACTAAGTTCGGAACAAGTTTGTGGAACGTGTAAAGTATCTGGGAGAGTGATATTAGAGGTCTGAACTGTGCCAATTCCATTAACTGGAAGTCGTTGCCCATTAGCTACTTCCACAGTTTGGTGATGAACAGGTTTATAAGAGACAAACAATGACTCATCCCCAGACATGTGATTAAATGAAGCTGAGTCCACAAACCAAGGAGAAGAGTGAATACTACCTGATAATCTAGTAGTAGCGAAGGCAGCGCTTAGTGCCGTAGGTAGAGCCCGAGCCAATTCCTCCTGAATTAATTGAGAGATCGAGACAGACGAATCTACTTGAGAAACCGAGTTGGCCGAGCTTGTAGAATCATAGCTAGGGCGATCTTGACTCGCATAGCCACGGAGCCCCGATTATATGACATAGAATTAGTTCGACCCCGTTGACGACAATCAAAGATAACATGTCCCGGCCTCTACAGTAATTACAAAAATTTCTTTAACGACATACAGATTGCACATGACCAGGCTCTTGACAAAATCGACATGAAAGAGGGCCAAAAGATTGAGAATTACCCAAATTAGATTGAGAAGCTCCAGCTGAGCGATTGTTCCCAAAATATGGACGTGATTGAGGAGTTCCAGAATGCAGACGAAATTGCGGACGAGCACGAGAAGCAGCAAACGCTGGGCTGGTACCAACAATACCCATCTGACCATCGAGCTTAGCCTGTGTTCGGAGCCGAGTCTCTGCACGTATTAATTCCCCAACAATATCAGCCAAATCAGTTCTATCTTCAGTAATAAGACGGGAACGAACATCTTCAAACTCAGGCCGAAGAGGCATGAGAAAGTGGAGAGCTCGGGTGCGACGACGTTCCTTTTGAATTTCCAAGCTCACGGCAGTCGAGAGCAACGAACTATTTAGAAAATCAAGCTCAGTCCAGAGATTTGTAGCCGCAAGATAATAACTATTAATGTCGAGCTCGCCTTGGAGATATTAGCTAAGGCGTGTTCGAGATCGAAAAGGCGCGAGGTGCTTACGTGCGAGTACGTACGTGTTAAGTGACTCCAAACAGCAGCCGCAGAAGGAAAAGAACGGAGAGTCAACGCGATAGCCGGATCGACGGAGTTGATGATGTATGATAATACTCTAGCATTATTAACTTGCCAGGTAGACAAATCCAGTGATGTTGATTGTGAGGAATCAATGACAATCTTGTCAGTTGGTTGTCGAGGAAACTGCAGAAACAAAAGTAGGAGAAGGTAAGGGCTTCTGAATTGTACCATCGAGATACGACAATAAACTCTTTCCTTCGATGAAAGTCCTAAAGGAAAATTCCCACATAGCGAAGTTGGTCCGGTGAAACGAACAGCAACAGAATCGGAGTAGGAGCGATCTTGAGGCTCTGATACCTTGATAAACTATGAGAGATCGGAACGAATAAACACGAGATTTAACGTGGTTCACTAACGTTGTGTTAGCTACTCCACGGACAAAGAAAGAGAGTTCTTATTACTCGAGAGAATGAGAGAGGATTACATAACCCTAATAGTGGGCATCGGCTAAGTATATATAGGAGGGGAACATCTATGCTAATTAGGAATAATAATAGTATAATAATATATAATCCTAATCGGATATATATTAATATGCTAACAGATCTATTGGTTATGGTGCGCTAGACTAGGGAAATGATTTTGGTTTAATTTTCAACATCCATTTAGAAAAAGGACTGAAAACGTAACCAGCAAATTGACACATAATCTACGGATCTACTATGGTGACAACATCTTTTTTGTTGTCACCATAACAACACTATTAAGGTACCAATTTTTTTATTTCTGGGTACCAATTTTTCATAGTAGGTACTTGATTTGAATTTGCATGTACCAATTTTTATAATAGGTACTTGATTTGTTAAATTTAGGTACCAATTTTTCATAGTAGGAACTTGATTTGAATTTACAAGTATCAATTTTCATAATATGTACTTAATTTATTAATTTTAGGTACCAATTTTAGTGCTGTCATGGTGACAACAAAAATAGTGTTTCACCATAGAAATTGCCCATAATCTAAAAATTTAACCAACAAATTAACACATGATGTTAAATATCAACATTCTATATGATAATCGGATACTAGATAAAAAAACCGTGAAATCATTCCCAATCAAATGAGTTAGCGTTTATAATGTAAA
>JAVBHU010000329.1:0-25016 GCA_034768395.1 Linum lewisii | reverse complement strand
CAAAGCGTGCAGTTCTTGGTGATCGGATAAAAGGCCCCACCCCAATTTAATTTTATCATTTCTTTTTGGGAAATACGATCTGCGTACCGTTTATTTTGTTTGTAATTTTATTATTTATAAATTAATAAGATAGATTAGGAATCTTGTATTTAGTTTACAAAATGTGTAATTACAACGAAGGAGGGATGAACGCCAGTCAAAGACTCAAGGATAGGAGATCCTTTGATGATGAACATGAAGCATTTTTTCCAAGGTTAAAGGGGCCAAGATCCGATCACCTACAAGTGTTACTATCTGAATGCTTAGAACCATATTTTAGGTTTTTGTGTATGTCTCTTGCGCGATTAGTTCACTAGCAAACGTAGATAGAAACACATCACCTAAAATGTCCCCAAAGTAAAATTTAGGCAATGTTTTACCATAACGAGACCTGTGATGCCTTTACAAGAACTAGGCCTTTTCTGCCAAAGTAGACTATGGACCTATTATTGCACTGGATAGAAAGGGTGGATCTTAGGGGTCCATAAGTTCGTTTTTGGTCGTACTCAAGGAATACAAAAGACAAAGTTTTGGTTCGAAGCATAGTCGATTTTGTGATTGTCACATAATCAACCAAGAGTCACAAAATGTTTGTGATTAACCAATGAGTTGGTCTACCTAAATTACAAAAATTTAGTGGTAGTGCCAAAGTACGGCAAACTTTTTGATGGATTTAGGGTCTTGGGAAGTATTTCATTCAAGGGGACACACTTTTGTGTGAATGAAGTACACATATGCTCTTAATTTTAGAGAAAATTATTGAGCTATGTATATTTGAAACAATAATAGTTTTTGCACTTTATTTTCGTAGAATTATGGTTAGTCAACTCGTTTATCCTATCACCAAATGAATTTATCCTTATGAAGGAGAAATTCAAAGCATTGTGAATGCTAAAGGCTTTTGAAGCCCTCACCAAACATAGAACAAAGTAGTGTTCTGAAGGAAATGTCCTTGAAATCCGTACTTTAAAATTCAAATAGTCATCCCATATGAGGAAGAGAAGACTATAAGTGAATTTTAAAAGATAATAGTTGATTGTCATGTGCCACGTGTTGTCATTCATAGAATCACTTGGAGTGAACTTTATGAATACATACTTTATCCTTGGTACCCCAAACGGCCAAATCTCTCCCAAAATTCATACAATGACTGCATGAATTAAGTGGGAGGGGAACTAGAAGCAATGATTGCTTCTCGTCCGTAGTTGGATAGTTTATACACATTCTTGTGAATCACTTCGGATATGGTGTTAAGAGTAGCCGTGTTTAAAGTATTAAACAAAGGACGATCAAGAGATCGTAAATGAAAATGGATTTCAGACAGAATCATATTTGTAACTTGGAAGAAGTTAGTGTTGGAATAAAACTTCGCATTGACAATGATGCTAGGTTGGCATGCATTCCAGTGGGAGTTTTAGTTTCAATAACACCAAGAAGCAATATAAAAACTCATAATCCACAAACATTTGGCATTTAGACACATTAGTTTGCTATGCATGAAACAACTTTAGACAGTTGGTGTTTCAATATCATTTTCTTGTGAGAGTTTTGATACATGCGAAGCTTTAACTAATGGGAAAGATGACTAGGTCGTCGTTCTTCTGCCAAAGTGAAAGAGCAAGTGATCTTTTGGCCCTCACACATACTGATGTGTATGGGCCTATGAGTTCAATGGCTTGTGGAGATTTAGATACTTCATCACTCTTACTGATGACTTAAGTGGGTATGGGTACATCTACTTAATGAATCAGAAGTTTGAATCTTATGAAATGTTCAAAGATTCACAAAATGAAGTACAAAACCAATTGAAAGGAAGATAGAAGCCATTTGGTTTAACCGAGATGGGCATGAAGTTTGCTCACGCACAAGATGATTTAGAATACTCTTGCGATACAATTGCTTCGGCTAGTGTGTGTAGTACTTCTAACTTTGTGTGTCGAGATTCTTTGGATGTTGCCTTAGAATGGATGTGCAGGAACATATAGGTACCCCGATTTGAAAGCTCAATTGGCCTACCTTGATGAAGGCAGAGACAAGCTAGTTAGTGAGACGGCTTTTGTTGCACTCCCGAAGGTGGAAAGGGTGAGGACCTCTTATGAAGAACCACCTACTCTTGAACTCAAGCCACTTCTCGCACATTTGGAGTATTCTTTTCTCATGCTAAACTCTAAGCTACCGGTCATCATCAACTCTAAGCTTCGACCCGAGCAAAAGGACCATCTAGTGGAACTCCTTAAGAAGTATATAAAAGCTATTGCTTGGAGCATCTCGGATATTCAGGGTATAAGTCCCACCTTTTGCTCACATCGCATCCTTATGGGGGAAGATTTCAAGCCGGTTGTGCAACCACAAAGGAGGTTAAATCCCAATATGAAGGAGGTCGTGAAGAAATAAATCATTAAGCTCATGGATGCGGGATTATATTTCCTATCTCGATAGCCCGTGGGTTAGTCCCGTGCAAGTTATCCTGAAGAAAGGAGGGATTACGGTTGTTGCTAATGACAAGAATGAGCTCATTCCAACAAGGACAATCAACGGTTGGCGTGTATGCATAGATTATCGTCGACTTAATGACGCCACTCGGAAGGATAATTTTCCTCTACCTTTCATGGATCAAATGCTTGAGCGTCTTTCCAGTCACCAATATTATTGCTTCTTGCATGCAGTGGCGTAGCCAGGATCTGAATTCAGGGGTGTCATTTAATGTCTTGACAAAATAAAATAATTTCATTAAACTGTAAATATATAATGTTCATATAATATAAAACTTATGTTTACAATTACAATGAACCACGTCTCGATTTCATATTCTGAAAATGTTGAATGACACAGTAAGTGTTCAATCTATCAGTTATATCTCTCTCAGTGTATACAACTAATGTGTCATTTAATCATCGATCACCTATGCAATTTTGAAACCTGTTCTTGATGTAGTTCATAGCGATAACAAAGAAGAGAATCAAATGAAAAGCAAGAAAAGAAAAAAAGAGTGAAAGACATTCAATTTTATCAAAAGAGTTATTTGCAGAGTTACTGCTGCATTGTTGCATAGGCGGCTGCAATCTTAGTATTCTCGGGTAGGGGTGTTCATGAACCGAACCGAGCTGAATTTTACTGTGCTCAAGTTTGGTTCATTACTTTTTATACGAGCTCGAGCTCGAACTCGAGCTAGAATTTTTAATCTTGTGACGAGCTCGAGCCTGGCTCGTTAACTACACTTGATGAGCCAAACTCGAGTTCAAGTCCAACTTAGGTCATTAAAACCACTTGATGCTTCCAATTTTCACCCAATTTGAAGATTGTGCGATAAAAAACATCAACGAGTCAAGGTGAAAAACAAGTTGTCCTAAAATTTACAAGTTTTTATTGTATATAACAAACCACATGTTTCACTATTGAGTTTATAATAAGTCATATAATGGAGCTAGTATTCGAGTTGGCTCTCGAGCTCGAGCTCGAGCCAGCTCGCGAGCCTATCGAGTCGAACATGCCCTGGCTCAACCTTGACTCGTTTAAAATCAAGCCGAGTCACGAGCGAGCTTTTCTCGAGCCGAACACCGAGCTAATCGCGAGCGAGCTTTTCTCGAGCCGAACACCAAACCAATCGCTAGCGACTTGATATGTCAACATGCCTATTCTCAGGAAAGCGAGATTATTCGGCAAGGGGAAATTAGAAAGCTGAAGGTTGGCTGTCAATTGGTTGGAATTGTTGTTTACTTCCTTGGGAGCTGAGTGGTAAAGTTGTTGCATATTAACCAAAAGTTCATGTGTTCAATTTTTATTGGTGGCAGCAGGTATTGTTTCATTTTTTTTCCAGAGGTGTCAGCTGGCCCCCTTGCTTTGAATTGCCTCTGCCACTGCTTGCATGGTATGTCCAATTACTTCCAAATATCGATTGCCCTGGAGGACATCGAGAAGACCACATTCACTTGCCCATTTGGTACGTTTGCTTATCGACGAATTCCTTTTGGCTTGTACAATCCTCCCGCTACTTTTCAACGCTGTATGCTTGCAATCTTTGATGATCTTGTGGAGGATATTATGGAAGTGTTCATGGATGATTTCTCAGTCTTGGGGACTCGTTCGATCTTTGCTTGAGGAACCTTGAGAAGGTGTTGCATCATTGTGAAGAGACCAATCTCGCATTAAGTTGGGAAAAGTGCCATTTCATGGTCAATGAGGGGATTGTTCTTGGTCACAAGATCTCGCAAAAGGGTATTGAGGTTGACAAGGCAAAGTTAGAGACCATCTCTCAACTTCCTCCACCCTCATCCGTGAAAGCCGTGAGAAGCTTCTTGGGGCATGCAGGTTTCTATAGGCGCTTCATCAAAGACTTCTCCAAGATAACTACTCCTATGACTCGGCTTCTCTTGAGGTCTGGGGACGTTGGGTATGTGCCGGGTTGAAGTTGCAAAAGAGGGGAACAGTGAACAGTACCAAAAGTGCTGATTTTGGGCCCTAAAGTGCGCAGGCGCACTTTTGGGAAGTGCCAGGCGCACTTTTCAATTAATTCAGCAAACTTTCGGCTGAATATTCAAAATGTGCTCCTTTTGGGGGTCAATGTGCGCCGGCGCACATTTTGACATGCCAGGCGCACATTTCGTGCAAAAAAAGGACGAAATTGCACGAATCAGAACTTCCCCCTTCTTGTCTCTTTCCCCAAATTCGTTTTTGACGAACCAAAAACCCCTTATTTTTCAAAACCTCGATTCCGGGAGTTGTAGAACTCCGATTTGCGATCCGTTTGTTGCTACGCGTTCGTGGCGACGAGAGGAAGAGATCGCACATCGTGGTTCTGGGTGGTTCGGAGTAGGCTGCTGTCGGTGAGGAGGAGAAGAGCTACGACTTTGGAGTGGTAGAGCTTGGTCGTTCGGGTTCCGGGAGTTGTTTTAGAGCTCGTCTTTGTCAGGTGAGGGTTTAGCGTACGATAGGTAAAAATTGGTCGACGTGAGGAGTTGAAAACTTGACTTAGAAGAACGTAGGGCATGCTGAAATTGAAAGAGAGTAAAAGGGGATTTCGTTATGTGATTGAATGTTGAGTATTTGCGATTGTGTTGGTTGTTGTATGCTTGATGATATGATGGATTGCATGATGATAGCGGGGCTGTTCGTTATGTGCGATGAATGGGGGAAAGATTAACCTTGATGCTTAATGGATGAGATGTAGTAACGAGTGTAGGAGGGGGGGTATGATGTGTAAGCGTATTTCTGCTTGGAATTGTTAATCTGTGGTTTACAGGTGGATGGTCCCACAATGTGGGGTCGTCCAATGAAGGACGTACAGGAGGGTAACCTACGACTCATGACATGGCTTCCCCTGTACTTGCGGGTTTGGGGGTGGCCGGGGAGCTAGCCGTTTACCCTTAAACTGTTTGTGCCGTGGGAGGCGTTGAATGACTTGTGATGTGTGGTTATGTGTGATGTGGAATTGTGATGATGCTATGTGTGTGTGTTGTGTGTGGTTGTCGAGGGTGTGAATGAGTGCAAGTGGTGTAGTTTGGGATATGGTTGAGTATGCGATTGATGTTGAAGTGGTAGGGGGAATTGATGTGAGTTCTAATGGTTGGATTGGATGATGTGAATAAGCTATGGGATGAGTATGATGGTTGGTTGTAAGTGTTGAGTAATTGGTTTTTGTTTGATTGAATGATAGAACCGGTAGGAGTCCACACTGCCCACCATGAGATGTGATGAGTTGTGTCCGGTTCACGTTGAGTGAATCACTCTGGTTAGCTACCAGGGATTTATGTTGAGTCGGTCTGCGTTGAGTGGATCACCCGGGTTTCTAGTACCGGGATTATGGTTGTGGTATCGTCTACGTTGAGTAGATCACCCTGGGTTGTATTACCGGGGATTGTTGGCCGGCAGTGGTGGTGTGGAGCAACTCCTAGGCGCCTAATAACTCACCTAGAATTTAATGAGTCGAGTCGTGTTGTGACAGTATATGTGTGGAGTCTGTGGACAGGGTTGGTAGTGTTGTGCTTGTTGTGTTAGTAACTGTGAAACTGTGGATTGCGAGTTGTGTGGTTGAAGTTGAAGTGGGTGCTATTGTGTTGGAAGATGTATTGTAATTATGTGTTGTATCGTTTTGTATGATGATTTCGTTGATGCTTTATATTGCGGTATGAGTTTGCCGGTGTGCATGTTCTAACCCTGAAGTGATGTTGTAGTGAGGATTGTTGACTTGTGTACATTGCTGAATTTTATTAATTGTGTTACTGGTGGGGTAAGTTCTTGTGTGATACCTAGTAGCATGCTAGATTAAAATGATAATGGCTGTGTTCAGATTCCGTTGTGTTGTTTGTGTGCGGAGTTGGGATCGCTCCTAGGCTAGGTTCGGCGCATAGGTAGACCCAGTGGGTTCACTCGTTTCATTAGGAAGTGATCCCCCCCAGTTTCTCTTTCAGGTGCTCGTGGCTAGTGCTAGGTTGGAGTTGCAGTTGAGAGTTGAGTTCGAGAAGGTTGTCGTTTGGAGCCATGAGGTGAAGATCGGTGACTTGCTTGAAATTGACCTTGCCTGTATTTATTATATTTCAGTTGACCAGGATATTTGGATTGGGGACTTTTGTAAACCTTTGAGGTTGGATTGGGTTTGAGTTTCGGTTTTATGTTGGGTTTTATATTGGAGGCCTCCGTTGGAATTTTTGGATTTTAATGAGAATTTCTTTCTTCCTTTATTATTTTCGCGCTTTGGGTAAAAACGTGCTTGCGTAGCATTCTATCTCGGGTCAATCTTGGGTAAACGGGTTGAATTGGGACGGGTGTTACAATGTATCAGAGCCTGGTTAGCCTCTGTGTATAGGTGAGCTGTCCTTTCTTCTAGGGGATTTGCTACCCTCTTTAAAGGAAAGGACGGAACGTCGATACAGTACTGGCCTTTCAGGGATCTTTAAACTGTTTTAAATAGGTGGGAGTTTTAAAGTGAAAGTGTTTTGAAGTTGGTTGTGAGTTTTTCTTCAATGGTCAACTGAAATGTTCTAAATGTTCTCCTGTAGTGAATCGAGCCAAGCCGTGGGAGAGTAGTAGTGGTTGGTAGATAGGAGGAGTTGGCTTGTGGGAGTAGATCTTAGTAGTCTTTGGTGAAGTAGATAGAGTGGTTGAAGTGTGTAGAGCCTTAGTGTGGGGGCGGTTGTTAGTGTAGTGTAGTTCCCCTTTGGTTGCTTGTGTTGTTGTGTTGTTGTGCTCTTGTGGTGTTTTCGTGGTTCGGTTGTGCGTGTTTGTTAGAAGGAAGTTTGGGGTAGTGTGGGAGTAGTGCCCTTAAAAGGTGTGTGTTGCTAGAGCCATTAGGGGGAAGTTTCGGGAGGTAATGTGATTTGAATTGCTGCATTTGTTGCTGTGATGTGTGGTTGCATTGCTAGAGTAAGTCGGGTTGTGATTTCGGGGACGAAATCTCTTAAAGTTGGGGAGACTTGTAACATCCCCGCCCAACCGAACGGGTTAGAACTCAAGTCTGGGTGACTAGAGTGCCGGAAACGGTATTAAGAGGGTCTCTTGAGGTCTGGGACGTTTGGGTATGTGCCGGGTTGAAGTTGCAAAAGAGGGGAACAGTGAACAGTACCAAAAGTGCTAATTTTGGGCCCTAAAGTGCGCAGGCGCACATTTGGAAGTGCAGGCGCACTTTTCAATTAATTCAGCAAACTTTCGGCTGAATATTCAAAATGTGCTCCTTTTGGGGGTCAATGTGCGCCGGCGCACATTTTGACATGCCAGGCGCACATTTCGTGCATAAAAGGACGAAATTGCACGGAAATCCAGAACTTCCCCCTTCTTGTCTCTTTCCCCGAAATTCGTTTTTGACGAACCAAAAACCCCTTATCTTCAAACCTCGATTCCGGGAGTTGTAGAACTCCGATTTGCGATCGTTTGTTGCTACGCGTTCGTGGCGACGAGAGGAAGAGATCGCACATCGTGGTTCTGGGTGGTTCGGAGTAGGCTGCTGTCGGTGAGGAGGAGAAGAGCTACGACTTTGGAGTGGTAGAGCTTGGTCGTTCGGGTTCCGGGAGTTGTTTTAGAGCCTCGTCTTCTTGTCAGGTGAGGGTTTAGCGTACGATAGGTAGAATTGGTCGACGTGAGGAGTTGAAACTTGACTTAGAAGAACGTAGGGCATTGCATGAAATTGAAAGAGAGTAAAAGGGGATTTCGTTATGTGATTGATTGTTGAGTATTTGCGATTGTTGTTGGTTGTTGTATGCTTGATGATATGATGGATTGCATGATGATAGCGGGCTGTTCGTTATGTGCGATGAATGGGGGAAAGATTAACCTTGATGCTTAATGGATGAGATGTAGTAACGAGTGTAGGAGGGCAGGGGTATGATGCTGTAAGCGTATTTCTGCTTGGAATTGTTAATCTGTGGTTACAGGTGGATGGTCCCACCAATGTGGGGTCGTCCAATGAAGGACGTACAGGAGGGTAACCCTACGACTCATGACATGGCTTCCCTGTACTTGCAGGTGGGGGTGGCCGGTGAGCTAGCCGTTTACCCTTAAACTGTTTGTGCCGTGGGAGGCGTTGAATGACTTGTGATGTGTGGTTATGTGTGATGTGGAATTGTGATGATGCTATGTGTGTGTGTGTGTGTGTGGTTGTCGAGGTGTGTGAATGAGTGCAAGTGGTGTAGTTTGGGATATGGTTGAGTATGCGATTGATGTTGAAGTGGTAGTGGGAATTGATGTGAGTTCTAATGGTTGGATTGGATGATGCGAATAAGCTATGGGATGAGTATGATGGTTGGTTGTAAGTGTTGAGTAATTGGTGTGTTTGATTGAATGATAGAACCGGTAGGAGTCCACACTGCCCACCATGAGATGTGATGAGTTGTGTCCGGTTCACGTTGAGTGAATCACTCTGGTTAGCTACCAGGGATTTATGTTGAGTCGGTCTGCGTTGAGTGGATCACCGGGTCTAGTACCTGGGATTATGGTTGTGGTATCGGTCTACGTTGAGTAGATCACCCTGGGTTGTATTCCCGGGGGAAATTGTTGGCCGGCAGTGGTGGTGTGGAGCAACTCCTAGGCGCTAATAACTCACCTAGAATTTAATGAGTCGAGTCGTGTTGTGACAGTATGATGTGTGGAGTCTGTGGGACAGGGGTTGGTAGTGTTGTGCTTGGTTGATGTTAGTAACTGTGAAACTGGTGGATTGCGAGTTGTGTGGTTGAAGTATGAAAGTGGGTGCTATTCGTGTTGGAAGATGTATTGTAATTATGTGTTGTATCGTGTGTATGATGATTTCGTTGATGCTATTATATTGCGGTATGAGTTTGACCGGTGTGCATGTTCTAACCCTGACAGTGATGTTGTAGTGAGGATTGATGACTTGTGTACATTGCTGAATTTTATTAATTGTGTGTACTGGTGGAGGTAAGTTCTTGTGTGATCACCCAGTAGCATGCTAGGGTTAAAATGATAATGGCTGTGTCAGATTCGTTGTGTTGTTTGTGTGCGGAGTTGGGATCGCTCCTAGGCTAGGTTCGGCGCATAGGTAGACCAGTGGGTTCACTCAGTTTCATTAGGAAGCTGATCCCCCCCCAGTTTCTCTTTCAGGTGCTGTGGCTAGTGCTAGGTTGGGTTGCAGTTGAGAGTTGAGTTCGAGAAGGTTGTCGTTTGGAGCCATGAGGTGAAGATCGGTGACTTGCTTGAAGTTGACCTTGCCTGTATTTATTATATTTCAGTTGACCAGGATATTTGGATTGGGGACTTTTGTAAACCTTTGAGGTTGGATTGATTTGAGTTTCGGTTTTATGTTGGGTTTTATATTGGAGGCCTCCGTTGGATTGTGGATTTTAATGAGAATTTCTTTCTTCCTTTATTATTTTCGCGCTTTGGGTTAAACCTGTGCTTGCGTAGCATTCTATCTCGGGTCAATCTTGGGTAAACCGGGTTGAATTGGGACGGGTGTTACAGCTTCTCGAGAAGGATGTGGAATTTTGCTTTAATGAAGAGTGCATGCGAGCTTTTGAACTCCTCAAGGGTAAGCTCACGAATGCTCCAATACTCATTGCCCGGATTGGTCGAAATCATTTGAGTTGATGTGAAATTCTAGGCCAACGAATCGACAAGATATTCCATCCAATATACTATGCAAGTAAGACTCTTAATGATGCTCAAAGAAATACACAACCACGGAAAAGGAGCTCTTAGCCATAGTGTTTACTTTTGATAAGTTTAGGTCTGACTTGGTGTTATCTTACACTATTGTCTTCACGGACCACCAAGCTTTGAGGTACCTTCTATCTATGACCGATGCTAACCCAAGGTTGATTCCGATGGGTTCTTCTATTGCAAGAGTTTGATATTGAGATTCGAGATAAGAAGGGGGCCGAGAATGTAGCCGCCGACACCTGTCCGCTTGGGGAAGCGGAAATGGTGCACAATGGTAATGAAGAGATCAATGACAACTTCCCCGATGAGCTATTATTTGCCATGGCAACTCTAGAATTTTAGGAAACTTGGTTCACCGATTTTGCTAACTATCTTGCTAGTGGCGACTTGAAGGAGGGCCTCTCTACCCAAGATAAGAGGAAGTTCTTTGCGGATTTGAAACATTACTTTTGGGACGATCCTTTTGTTTTTCAAGTTAGCTCGGATGGTATGATTCGGAGATGTGTCACTTATGGAGAGTCTAAGGACATCATGCGACGTTGCCACTTCAGCCCCACGGGTGGACACCATGGCGCAAACCACACGGCTCGCAATGTACTTGAATCTGGATTCATTTGGCCTTCCATCTTTTGAGATTGTCAAGACTTTGTCAAGTCTTGCGATGTGTGTCAACGTTCAGGTAACATCTCTTCTCATAATGAAATGCCTCAAAATATGTTGGTTGTGGTGGAAATATTTTATATATGGAGTATTGATTTTATGGCACCGTTTCCTACTTCACATGGTAACAAATACATTTTAGTTGCGGTAGATTACGTGTCAAAATGGGCGGAGGCACAAGCCTTGCCTACCAATGATGCTCGAGTCGTAGGGAAGTTTCTTGTTAAGTTGCTCACCCATTTTGGTACTCCTCGTGCCATCATTAGTAATCGAGGTACTCACTTTCAAGGGCAATTCGATAGAGTATGCCACCGGTTCGGCGTTACTCATCGGATGTCCACCTCGTATCACCCTCAAACTAGTGGCCAAGCCGAGGTAACTAATAGGGAACTTAAGAGAATCTTAGAGAAAATGGTCGACCAATCACGAAAGGATTGGTCGAAGAGGCTTGATGATGCTCTATGGGCCTAGCCTCGGCCTATAAGACCCCTATAGGCACTACTCCCCATAGGATGGTCTATGGAAAAGCTTGTCACCTACCAGTAGATCTCGAGCACCGAGCTTATTGGGCTTTGAAATTTCTAAACCTTGATATGAGTCTCGTAGGAGAAGAGCGTAAGTTTCAGGTACATGAGCTCGAGGAGTATCGCCACCATGCATATGAGAATGCTAAGCTTTACAAGGAGAGGACAAAGCTCATTCATGACTCTCGTTTGAAGCCGGGCACGAATTTCAAAGTTGGTGATCAAGTCCTCCTATACAACTCTCGGCTCAAACTCTTTCCCGGGAAGTTGAGGTCTCGTTGGTCCGGCCCTTTCACGGTAACTCATGTTTTTCCTTATGGTGCCATCAAGGTAATCTCTCCTTCCCAAATCAAACCTTATAAGGTGAATGACCATCAACTTAAGCATTATGTTGTTAATGATACTCTTGGTGTTGTCGAGGTCTGATCTTTGGTCATGCCTTGAGTGTTCTTGTTTCGTCAAGCTTAAGACGTTAACCAAGCGCTTCTCGGGCGGCAACTCGAGTGTTTTTCATTCCTTTTCTTCTTGTTTTGGTTGCATGATTGTGTGTTTTTGTGGTGTTCAAGGTCTTTGAGTTGTTGTGGTGTCCTTTGTGGTCTCATAGGTGTTGAAATTCTGAAGTTCAGGATCCGTTTTGGGTTAATTTGACGGTGTTTTGGTCATTTTTTGAAGGCTGAAAATTTGGTTTTGTGCAGAGGAGGTGCACGCCGTGCACTATGCCCGTCGTGCACCGTGCACGGCTAGTGCATGGGCTGTACAGGAGAAATTTTAAAAAAAATTCTCGTCGGGATGCACGCCGTGCACCTGTTTTCTTCTCACTGAGAACTTTGAAGAGTCTCGGCGAGAAATTGTGTTATGATTTGGTCTGTTCTTCGCCTGTTTTCAAAGTTTTTCTCGCCGAGAACTTTGAAGAATCTCGACGAGAACTTTTGTTATTTTGCTCTGCTTCCTTGTAGTGCTCGTTTCAGCTATTTTTTAAGGCTTTTTCGGTGAGAACTCTCACAGTTCTCACCGAGAACTTAACCCTATTTTTTTAATGTTAGATGTGCATCTCTTGGGATCTTGTACGCTTTTGATCTATCTTCAACTATTATCATTGCAGATTGTTTCAAGTTCGGGGCACAACCTCGTCCTCTGGCACCCATGGGCTCGCATTTAAGGAACAGAGCTGTTAAGAATGCTTTTGTACCTACATCATAGTGAGCTTTCCAAGACCGCACCTTCCTCTTGTGACTCTTGTTTTTGTTTCTTTTTCTGTTTGCTTGAGTGTGTTTGTCTGTTCGTGACTATAGACCGATCATTGCTCACATTGGCTTTACTATTGTGGTTTATGACCCTATGGAAGTATTTGGTTGTCTCCTCGTCCTGCGCAGGTTGCTTGACTCAGTGTTCCCTCTCCTATGCTCTTCTCTACCAACGTGGAAATCTCATTTTTTTGCTCATGTTTTAAACCTATGTTTTACCTAAGAATCTCCCGTTTTTTATCGTGTTATGCCATAGCTCATGTGCTTTTATAATTGTTTTGTGCAAAGTACACTTTGTTGTCTGGAAGCCACTTTTGGACCCATTTTGTTGTTTATCAGAGTTATCTTTGTGCATTTTCAGGCTGTGGCATGGTATTAAGGATTACAAGGAGCACATAGAGCAAACGGGAGCTCAATCAAAGCTAGGACGAGGAGTTAAGGAGAACTTGTGTTCCGGCGTACGTTTATAAGGCGATACTCGGCGAGAATTGGGGGGGATTCATTTGGCATTCATTACACCATTCGACGAACACCCGACGATCTCCACCACACTCTCAAATTGCCAATCGCCGATTGCCTCCTACCTCTCACCCCTTGGACGGAATTGAAGATCAATCTTGAAGGAGCTAAGGAAAGTCTCTCAACTTGGAGTAGCAACTTGAAGTGCAAGGTTGAAGGATCATCCATGGAAGCTATGGTGTTCTCTTCCTCTCCAATTCAGGTTTCCTCCATAGCTATGCTAGGCTAAACTTAGGGTTTAGCTTAGTGAGGTATGGATCATGCTAGGATAGATGATTGATTGTTTGGATTGAGTCTTCCATAGTCATTGTGTAAGAAGTTGATCCCTAACCTTGTGCTTGTATTGCCATGTGAGCTTGACTGGTTTCTATGGTACATTCCTATGTCATTCAATGTATGAAAGTTGTTGGATGATGTTGATTTAAGTTTTAGGGATTGTTATTGATGATTTAAGAGATTGGATTATTCAATTGCAACCATTTTCACTTGATTTCCTTGTTGGCATTTCTTCAAACACTTGGTGTGCATTTGGGTTTACATTCATTTAGTAGTTGAAAGACCTTATGATTGTTAACCTAATGTTCTATGATTGATATGAGAGTATCTTGCATCATTTCCTTGTGTTAGAAGTTGTTGATTATGAGTTTAGGTGAGTGAGCATTTCATTGAGCTTGATTAAAGCACTCCATTGCTTTGTTCCTATAGCGAGAGCATAGTTCATGTGGTTTAGGGGTAGTGAATCAATTGTGCGAGAGTTTGTTGATTCTATTTAAGTGTTGTGCGTGGTCAACTAATTACACATTGATGCTCGTGACTTATCCGACTTTCATAACTCTTGAGCTTGAGAAAACCCTTACTAAGTTGACCTTCTTCTCTCTTGTTTGACCCTCAATTTTCCTTGTTTAATCTTTGTCTTGCTTGATTTAGTTCTCTTTTGTTCTTGAATCATTTTGTCAAACCAAAACCCAATTCAAATGTCTAGACCGTCTACAAGTAGTGTGAGTATTGGCCATTTAGAGAACCCCGTGGAAATACGACCTTGATTCTGTGAGTTGATAACTTGCACGTCAACTTGATTCTTAGACTTTCTGATAAATTGTCTTATTGAGTCGAATTGATTGCTTGATTCTAGTGCTTCAGTGTTGACTGAGTTTGGATTATCGCATGAAACATGATTTTTCTCCTAGAATTCTTGATGATGTGCAGGAAACTCCAACCTTTTCTTCAGTTTCACAGACTTCGCAAGAACTTGGAGTTGCAGAATCCAAATTTGAGCCTGATAACGAAGAAAGTTGGTAACTGGGGAGAATAAAATTGATGTTCCTATACACGAAGGGTCACTTGCTTTACTTCGGGAAAAGACTTCCTACGAAGAACCACCCACCCATGAATTGAAGAAAATCCTGGACCACCTTGAGTATGCTTTTCTAAAAAGGGAAGCAAGCTTTCCTATTATAATCAGCTCTCTTTTTTACCAACGACCAAAAGAGAGAGTTGGTTAATCTTTTAAATACTCATAAGGAGGCCATTGCTTGGAAGTTGGCTGGAATGAAAGGGATTGACCCCTCCTTCTGTACACATCACATTAACTTAGAAGAAGAATTCAAACCAGTTGTGCAACCTCAGAGACTCCTTAATCCCAACATGCAGGAGGTGGTCAAGAAAGAAGTAGTGAAACTACTTGATGCAGGTCTCATTGATGATATCTCCAACAGTCATTGGGTTAGTCCAACTCAGTTTGTACCGAAGAAGGGAGGGATGATTGTTGTCGTTGGTCGTTGCAGAAAGTGTGACCAAAGATACATGGCTTTTGGCTTGGGTCGTATTTCCTGAGGTTCTCTAGGTTTGGCTTACTAAGTTCTGAGAGAGGTGTTCAATTTGCTAGAACAAACAAAACACACACACTTCGCAATCACAATCTCAAGACAAGGCTGGATAAAGCTATAAGGCCACACCAGAACAGATGCTGACACCAGGCCAAGACTCGACACCGAAGCATAGGGCCGAGCTAGACACCTGCCCAGGGCCCATGCCAGAAGCGATTTGGGTTGAGCCACCCAAATACCAACCCAATGAGGAAGTCATTCTGCTACAAGGAATCCTTACCATCTAAGGATAAACCTCCGCTATTCCAAATTCGTTTCGGAGAAGGAAACATAGAGGACACCTTTTCCTTGGTGGACATGGACACGGACGCGGCACCTTTTCCTAACCGGACACGGACACGTACAACCACCCTAGAATTATGTCGGTTTAGGCCTTTTACTACTTTTAGGTGTTTTATTCCTTTTAGTTCGGAGTTTCTTCCTTTTTAGTAGTTTGTTTAGGACTCTTTCTAAAGTTCTTTATTATTTTAGACTTAGATTTCGAATAGGGAAAGGAGAAGCCTTAGGCCGAACCTATAGCTATAAATAGAGGCCTTCGGTCATCTTGTAAAGGCAGACTTTGATAAATTAAAATTTCAGAACACGTGTTCTTTGTTTCCTTCAAGCTTCTGCTCGTTGTTACTTAGATTAAGGTTTGGTATATCGTTGACTCGAGGTATTCACCCTCGACTGTGTGGCACCGTTCAACCTGGACACTTAGGGTTCCTAGCTCTTTATAGCTAGTGGGTCCAAGTACTCTCCATCGACACTAGATTTGACTCGTCGACTTGTTTCAAGCTTGCGATGTAAGGGTCGCTGCCCATGGCTAAGACGATTCGCATCAGCAAACGGCTTCAAAGGCAGCTACACAAGACCATGACGTTGTGGTATATGCACCTAGGGAGGCCTTAAAACTTTTAAACAATGAGTACAAGAAGGGCGATGGGGGAAGGCGCATGCCACTACTAAAACTCTCGGACCAACATCCATACTAGTGAACTCCCAATAGTAGACAGGCGAGAAGGGGTAGCGAACTCCCAGTCAGTAGGAAGGTCGAATATGGAAAAACATGGTAACAAATCACCTTCGCTGACAAGGAGGGAAAATAGTCAAGACCAATGGCATAACGGTCATCACAGTTTCCATCCACACAAATATCACGCCAAGCGACGATAGTGTAACCATTTCAGAAATAGGAGTAGTAAGGTCCACAGACCAACCCTGTAGGCGAAGGAAGAATCCAACTTGTTGTTTTCCCCAGACCCTCAATTGAAATACATCAGGAGAACCAATCGCATGGTCGTTATTTTTAGGCTTCGACATCGTCTGTCAAAGGCATGACAGCTTTGGAGCCGGAAGTGGACTCGTTATTTTATTAGGCTTCGGCGTCACTTATCAAATGCATGATAGCTTGGGATGAAAAATGTGATAAATAGTCTCAGAAGGTCCACCTTCTTCAGTAAAGGTGTACTCTACAGATACACTGGGATTTGAGGAACGAAGCTCGGAGTCGGGCCCTCGGGGAAAAGAGTAGGTCTTATTTTGACTATCAGACGAAGATCCTATGAAAATTAGTGAAAAATATAATTCTAGTATAGAAAGGTGATCCAGGGTGACGAAGAGAGAAACTAGTTTGCACAAGAGGATTGCATGAACAAAAGAACAGAGAAACTAGGAATGGGAAAGAACTACACGAAGATTGGGGAAGACAACGTACCAGGGCAGCTAAGAAGGTATTCAAGGAGGAAGGAAGGATCTTCGACGAAAAAAGGAGGAAGGAAGGAAGAAAAGGGGGCTTTGTAAGAGGAAAAGACTAAAAGGACCATTGAAGTCAAGAAGAAGATTACTTAAAGAAAAGGGGTGGTGAAGGGACATGTAATAATAAATAAATAAAGAGAGGTAGGCGGCTTGCAGTGCCTTTCTAGCTCTAGGAAAGTTTATCATCTCCTTTCTAAGGCGATGACAGACTTGGAGGCCGTTGATGGGCACTGGTGGCGATAGGATTGAAGCCTTGGGATAAAAAAAAAAGGTTGTCAGCTTCCTGAAAGTAAGCTAATGCACTTGGGGGCTCTTAAGATGGTTAAAGCCCAATTAAGGGACATGCCCATCATCACAACTCAGGTCAACCCTGAGCGATCTAGGGTTGACCCCATGAACCCCTAAAGAAACCTCTAGACACGAGGTCCTTCCTCAAATGGTCCAAGCTTGCTCAAGCAGCCCAAGAACTATCCTAAGCAGCGACCCTAGCAGTTGTAGGAAACCCTGGATACACGTGGAATCATCCCAGGATGTCGTATCATTCATCAACGGTGGAGGGTATCCTCACTCTCTCAACCAATAAGAGCCCAGGTAAAGGTATTCGCTCAGCCTATATAAAGGATTGGGCAAACCTGCCAAGAGGACAAATAGAATCGCAAGGAAACTTCCCTTGGTACGTACCAATACACATTACCATATTACCCTTTTCTTTCATTATCTCAAGTAAGTAAGAGTAAGAGCTTTTTGAGAGTAGTGTTTCAGTTGGCAGTTAGTATGCCATCCAGCTCTGCTATTGTAAATGGGTTATGACCATCGGATCATTAGTAGCATCTAGTGCCACTTCGATAAGCCGGTTCATAAAACTTTCTAAAAACTATACCATGTACGATTCAAATATACACAAAAACAGCTGAACAAACAATAAAGTCTCATGAAACAAAAAAGTCCCAACAAGCAGAGCTAACAAATACTCAAAAGGGAAACTGCCCCCAGCTAAACAGGCACTAAACGCCAACCCTGCACCTAACCCTCGTTACATACACCAAGGACCACAGCCATAACGGCCAGATTTGTCGTTGTCCCGAGCTCCAGCTTCATCACTGCCCCCAGCTCCAGCTTCATCACTGCCCCCAGCTCCAGCTACATCACTGCCCCCAGCTCCAGCTAAATCACTGCCCCCAGCTCCAGCTACATCACTGCCCCAGCTCCAGCGTCATCTCTGCCCTTAGCTCTACATACCAAAAACAAAACGCAGTTAAGAAAAAACAATGAAATTAAAACAAAAAGCAAAGTCACAGACGTTTACTAACATATTAAGTTCACGGTATTCAATCCCTTTCGAGCAGATGTCCGTAAAGGCAGCCTGTATCTTTTCTTCATTGTCTGCGGGCAACAGAAAGTGCTCAACCTTAGCATCCTACACCATTCCTTTATGTCTTTCGTAGACACCTCTGCTTTATCAGTGTCGATGAGCTGGGCATTTGCAACAAATATTGCAAAGGGAAACTGTGTTGCCAAACGAAGTTGAGCCTGCAAAGAAAACAAAATAAGATTTGACCTACGAAAGGCAAAGCAGTAAATACATGATGAATTAAAAAGAAACTAACCTTATGAAGGAATTCTCGCATCAGAATAATCATCATTTGAAAAGATTTTAGTTTAGTACAATCCATGAACAGAACGACAGAGTGGGGGGTGTTCATGGTGTTGAAATTGAAGCCCCCTGGTCATCAAACCTCAACTGCACACCCAAACAAACATCAATAGAATAGAACGAAGAACTTACGCAATAAAAACAAGGCAAACATAACTTACCAAGAAGTTATAGTGCTTTCCGTTAATACTCTTATAAACTTGTCTGAAGCCTTAGTAATGTTGATTTTTCTGACACGCTCGACCCGTTAAACACTGCTATCAGATAGTCCATAAGATTCCTGAAAACAAAAACCAAGCATCCGAGACGATTACTACTCATATATAATAAACGAAACGGAAGAAGCGGCGAAAACGGAAATATTGATTGTGAGTGAAATCAGATATGCCACAAATAGGAACCCTATCTATCTTTACACGGAAGAAACACAAAGGAAACTTCCAAGTCGGCGAAACGAAACGGAAAAGCGGCAGAGCGAAAGAAACGAAAGATAAACAGAAAGGAAACTTAAAAGTCGGTAAAAGGAAACGGAAGAAGAAACGGCAGAGCGATCGACGAAAGGAAATGGCGGAGCGAAAGAAAACGAAAAGCTAAACAGAAGGAAAACTAATTTCAGTCGGCAAACGAAATGAAGAAGCGGCAGAGCGGCGGAGCGAATCGCGAAGGAAACAGCGGAGCGAAAAACGAAAAGCTAAACAGAAAGGAAACTAATTTCAAGTCGGCGAAAGAATGGAAGAAGGGCGGAGCTAAGAACGGGAAAGAAAAACAACTTACACTTCAGCGCCGAGTAAGTAAACGTTGACAGGATAATGTCCGGATACCATTGCTTGATCCATAGCTGGTGAATGCGTTAGAGAAACTTTTTGCGTAGGATTTTCCGTTCGGTCACAGTCGAGTAGAGAGAATGAGAGATCAGTAAAGAGGGGCTGATTTATCGTATATATGGTATCAGCCATGGCTCACTCTGACTAAAATTCGGACTATCTTATTTACGGAATTGCCACCGTGTTAGTTCATAAATAAAGATTGCTACTTTCGTTTTGTTCCCCTAATGTTTAACTTTTTTTTTTAACGATAAATATTTTTTATGAATAATTAAGATTTTCATTTCATAAAAATAGTGAAGATCCAACCGGAACTGAAAAAAACCAAAATCGAAAATATTTGAAAAGACGACCAAACGACAGTACTTAGACCATAACCAACATCTACAAAAAGGATAACAAGAAAGTGGAGTAGCTAACAACTCAACCACTTTGTGTGATACAGATAAACTATCAATCTTTTCTAAACATCTTGATCATAGTAGTAGCGTCCATATCATGCCCTCCAAAGTACCGTTTGCGCGCCTCCTGCAAATCCAACTGATGATAGAACACCATTGAAGCTGCTTCACCTTGCCCTGCACACTAAAATTGCGAGTTAGATAGATTCCTGAGTGAGAAAAAGACACGATATTGTTTCATGGTTTCGAAGCTTTAGCCTTCGGCTTTGATCGCCTGATCACTGATCTTCCTCTTCTTCTTTCTCTTGCGCCTCCTTCTTGGGCTAGATTGTTGCTGACTTCAAACGGAGATTCAGGTGAATGTTGGTGAGAATGAGCCAAGGTTGATCAGGTTCAGTTTCCTCGGTCTGTCGTATAGAAATGAATAAGGAATTTTATCAAGGTCGTATTCCTCAGGGTCCCCTCATAGGCTAATACTCACAACATTCGTAAACGGTCCATACTTTAAATTGAAGTTTGGTTTTGAAAAGAGACAAGTTAAAAACATAAGCAAACAAGGCAAAATTGGCAAGTGAACAACAAAGAGAAAGGAGTTTAGTCTAGCTAGGAATTTCTTCAAGCTCAAGGTTCATGAAAGCTGGATTGAATCTCAAGCAACGATGTGTAATTAATGACCATGCGAATCACTCAAGTAGAATCAACGAACTCTCGCACAATTGACTCTCTATTCCTAGACCAAATGCACATGCTTCGCAATGCGAACAAAAGGAATGGAATGCTTTAAACTAGCTCAATGAAATGCTTGGAACTTGAATTCTATGTCAACAACATCTAGCACAAGGTAAATGATGCAAGACACTCTCATGTCAATCATATAACACTAGTCTAGCAATCACAAGGGTCTCTCACCTTCAAATGAAAAAAACTCAATGCACACCAGTTTTGATAAAATGGCAACAAGAAAACAAGCTCAAAATGGTTGCAATTGAACAATCCAATCTCTCAAATCATCCAATTACAATCCTACAACCTTAGATCAAACATCAATCAATCATTCTCATGTTGAAAGACATAACAATACCAAAAGAGTAAATCAAGCTTAATGACTACAAGGCACAAGGTCTAGGATCATCATCTTACACAAATGGCTATGAGAAACTCAATCCATACAATCAATCACCTATCCTAGCTTGATCCATCCCCACTAGACTAAACCTAAGCTTAGCCTAGCACAACCATGGAAGAAACCTGAAATTGAGGAGAGGAACCATCCTTGCTTCCATGGAAGATTCTTCTCACTTGGCTCTTCAAGCTCCAATCCAAGGGGGAAGGCTTCACTTAGATCTTCAAGTTGATCAACAATTGAGGGAGGAATGGTTTTTATTGAGAAAGGAATGATGGTTTATGATGAAAAAATTACGAAAAGTGAAGGAGTCCGAGTGTTAATTGAATAAATGAATTCCTCCCCTAAATTCTTCCCCTTTCCCTTTAATAAACCCTAATACCTTTCAATTTTCGGCGAAAATGATTAAAATTTTTTCCGAAAAAAATTCTTTTAAAGACCGGGTGCACAATCCCCCTTATCATTTTTGGCGAAAACTATCCAGGGGGGGTTGCCGAAAAATTCTTCATCAATCGAAATCCTCTCCTGTTTTCTGTCCGCGAAAATCCGAGTTTCGGGGCCAAACTCTAATTTCGCCGAAACTTCCTTTTTGGGGAAAAAGCTAGACATTTTTTGGGAAAAAACCCCCCACTTAAAAGCATTTTCTTCAATTTGCAACGCCTATCTCCTCCGTCCCCCTCCGATTGACTCCCCCCTTTATTCTACGTGCTCCTTTCACCAGTACTACAATGCCAAGACCTAAAATACAAAAAACACCTCAATAGACAAGGAATTGGGTCAAAAAGGCAACCGGGGAAAAAAAAGCACTTAGCACAAAAATTTAAAAAAACTTTTTTAAACATGGATTTAAGGGTCAAAACGGGGGTTTCATTCAATCGAAGGCTTAAAATGCACTAATATAATCAATCAAATTCCCCTACGACTAAGTTTGTTGTCCTCAACAAATAACAGAAAACATCCAAGCCACAAATGACAAGCGGTCCTTGAGATTCAAGTCAACAAATTCCTTTTAAATTTCCCGAAAAAACTAAACCTACGCATGCAAGAATCAACCAAACAGTCTAGACCCCCTATTTTTACACACTTAAAGTATGGTTTAGGGGGCACGAAAAACCGACCACGCAACACCAACTCTAATCAAAAGGCTTGAACCGGGAAAAAAGGGGGGTAGGGCGGAGGTGGAAAATTTTTGGGGGGGGGGAGAATCGTGGGGGGTATCGACTCGACTTCACCGTCTAAACCGTATTTAACAAACTCGGGGGTAGGATCAAGGCTACAATCGAAAACCTCTCTCTTTTTTTTTTTTTTCTTTTTTTTTTTCTTTTTTCTTTCTCTTCTTTTCTTTCTTCCTTTTTTTCATATTTTTCCCCCCTTTTTTTTTTTCCACTCTTCTAGTGTCGTCCAACACTTCACTTAGGTGTTAAAAAGGCCTATCACAGCTTTTGCCTTGCTATGCTCAACCCGACACTTCATTGGGGGCCCCAGCTTGCCTAGCTTAGCTTTTCTTTTATTCTCTCTTTTTTTTGAGCTTACCACTTGCCCCCCTTCCCCCTTCATTTTTTAACCACAAGATTTCGAATTGGATTCCTTTTTAACCAACCACAGTCACGGGGTAAAAAAGGGGGAAAAACATGGGGGGGGGTGCAAAAATGCATCATCCAACAAAGGGAAAAAGGTCAACGGGGTTTCCTAAGGGAAATGTTTCGGGGATTTTTTGGGTGAATTTTAAAATTTATTGCCTTTATCATCTTAGAAGGGTTTTGGGATGGTAAAAAAAACGTATAAAACCCCAACAACCAAAAAAAAAGGGGTGATAAAATCTTTGTTCTCCTAACCTTTTTGATATTGTGCAAACTGGGTTATGGGTTCTAAGGGGAAAAAAAAAAAATCATTTTAAAACTTGAAGTCAATAAACCCCAAAAAACAAGAACCGAAGATTCAAATTTTTGAGGGAACGACATTCAAAAAGTCATGAAAATAAACCATAACATTGATTTTACCAAGAAAAAAACACACCAAACCTAAAAAAACCCCCCCCAACTCATTGTTCAATGTCGAAGGAGGGTAAGGGGGAACGAATTCCGCTTGGAAAAGGGGGAGCATGGGGTAAATAGAGAGAAGATCCCATAGCACTTGGGTAAAGGGTCCTCCTAAGCTTAAAAATCTTTTCAACAAACTAAAACAACACAAAAAATAAAAAAAAAAAATGGGGGAAAATTGGGGGCCCCCAAAGCTTTTTTAAAGTCTCTGCTAGACGAAATCAAAACAATAAAAGGCTAAAACCGGATAAAAAACCCCCCATACCAAAAATATCATTAATCACATAAAAACTTTTAATCGATGGCCATTCACCTTAAAAGGCTCGGTTTTAAAAGGGGGGAATTACCTCATGGCCATAAGAAAGACTTGGGGGGGCCCTAAAGGGGCCGGGGCCAAAAAATCCAAATTCCCGGGGGAAAAACTTGATGAAGTTGTATAGGGGGTTTTGGCACCAACTCTGAAAAATTTCCCTACCAGCGGGGGGCATGAAAAAGCTTCTCCTCTCCTTAATACTTGGACTCCATACAGATGGCTACTTTTTAACTCGTACCCCAAACTTACCCCTTACCTGCAGATCTATGAAGTTTAGAAATTTCAATGCCCAAAAGACGGGGCTCAAGCTTCCGGGGAAAAGCAAGCTTTGCAAGACCATCTTGGAGTAGTGCCTATGGGGGGTTTAACCTACGGAGGGCCCCAAAAAGCACGTCAACTTTTCACCCAAATTTTTTTGTTTTGGGCGCCGTTTCCCAAAAACTTTTAATTCCCATTATCACCCGGGGTTGGGGCCCTAGTTTGAGGGGGGTTTGGGTCATCGATATGACACCCCAAACCCCCCCAAAAACCCATCGAATTCCCCTTAAAATAGTCCTCGATCACTAAGTACACAACACCAAAAGGGGAAAAACTTAACAAGAAACTTCCCTCAAAACCATATTTGGGAGGGGAAAACTTTGCCTTTTCCCCATTTTTACACATAATAACCGCAACCCCAAAAATTTTTTTTACCATGGAAGTAGGAAAGTCCCTAAAATCAAACCCATTATCAATATTTCGACCACTAACGAGACATGCGGGCTTCATTACGGGGAAAAAAAGTTACCGAACGTTTTGGGAACATCGCAAAACTTAAAAAAGTCTTGACAATCCGAAAACAAGGCCAAAAAATCGAACTCAAAAACCTTTTGGGGCCTCGATTTGCTCCATGATGTCCTCCCGTAGGTCCGGGGTGGCAATTTTAACATATGCCTTGCTTCCCTGGTTAAAAAATTTCTAATCTCCCCCCGACCAATCGAAACAAAAAGGGGGGTCCAAAAGTAAGCTTAAAACCGCAAAGAAATTTTTTTGTCTGAGTGGGGGCCCTCCTTCAAATATCCCTAGCAAAATAGTTTTTAAAACCCCCAAAACCCAAGTTCCCCGAACTCCATTTCGCTAAAGCAAAAAAACTCATCGGGGGAAATTTTCATTGATTTTTTCTTACCCTTGTGTACAATTTTCTTCTTTAAACAGACAATGATCGGCGGCTACATTCGGGGCCCTTTTATCCCTTTCAAGTCAACTCTTCAAAAAAGAAAACCCCAAGAATCAACTAGGGTTTTCATCGGGGTTGGATAAAAAAAGGACCCAAATTGGGGTCCGTGAAACAATAGTAGGAAACACCAATGGGGCCTAAAACTTTCAAAGGCGAATATTGGGGCCGAGCTCCTTCTCCTGGCTTTTTGTTCCCCTTTAGCTTCACGGGGGCTTGCTTGTATAATCGGGGAATTCTTGTCAATTTTTTGGCCGGAACCCCCCCAATAGGTAATCACTAAAAACGCCTCACTCAAGACTTGGGGCCCAAACCGGGGCAATGAGTATGGGACATTTGTGAGCTTCTCTTTAGTATTCAAAGGCTTTCAAAAATTTTTTTCAAAGCGAAATTCCCCCCCTTTCAAGAAGCCATCAAGGGTAGTTTTTTTCGAAAGTCTTTGAGAAGCGCCTATAAAACCCATGCCCCCAAAAGCTTCTCAGGCTTTCAGGGTGAGGGTGGAGGGGAATTGGAAAAAATCTCTACTTTTTTCCCTTTTCAACTCCAATGCCCCCCTAGAGACTTTGTCCTAGAAAATTCCCTTTGACCATAAATGGCACTTCTCCCAACTTAGTGCGAGATTGGTCTTTCACAACGGTTCAACACCCCTTTTGGTTCCTCAAACAAAGATCAAAAAACCCCAAATACCAGAAATCACCATGAACACCTCCCCGATTCTTCCCCAAAAACATCAAAG
>JAVBHU010000328.1:0-25074 GCA_034768395.1 Linum lewisii | reverse complement strand
GATACGTTTTTTTTGAAACGCTCGATAACACCATTCTAAGATGAAAAAGGCAATTAGAATTCCACCACATTCAGCCAAAAACCCTACCGGAATCAGTTTCCTAAAAGAAAAAACACTTGGGTTTTTTGGGCCCCTTTGTTGGACTTTTCACTTTCCCAACCACGCCCCATGTTTTTCACCCCCTTTTTTGATCCCTCGGGGATTGTGGCTTGAGATTAGATGGAAGTCCTATTCTTTTTCTTGTGGGAAAGTTTTAAGGGGCAAAGGGAAATCAAGTGGGTAAATGTGAAAAAATTTAAAAAAAAAAAATGCCAAAAGAAAGTTTTTAAAAGTTGCTTAAGTTCGTGAAGTGCCGAAAAAAAGCTGGGCAAGCTCGCACCTAAGTGAAGTGTCGGGGAGCAATAGCATAGGCAAAGGTTGCCCCCTAGGTGGTCCAAACCTAAGTGAAGTGTTGGATCGAGCACTAGTATGCATTAGAAAAAAGAAAAAAAAAAAAAGTTTTTAAAAAGGGGCCCCCTTGCTATAGTGATCCTAGCTAGGGGCTTGTAAAGTGCAAATCTAGGGGCGGATGAAGTCGAGTTGATAGCCACATAATGTTTACCCCCCAAATTTTCCCAAATACTTCATACCTTCACCTAAACGACATCATTTCCCGAGTTTAAACCTTTGATGTGACTTTTTTTTGGGGTGCATTTTAAGCCTTCGAAGCCTATGAAATGCCCGTGTTTGATCCTTAAATGCCATGTTTAAAAATGTTTTATTGAAGTTTATGAAAAATTTGCTCTCGTGTTGTCCGGTTGCCACTTTGAGTCCAATTCATGTCTATGGAGTTGTTTACTTTCCTTTTTTTGGGGGTTTTTGGGGCATTGAAGTACGGGTGCCCAAGGAGCAGTAGGATCAAACGGGAGGTCAATCGGAGCGGGACGGAGGAGTTATGGTCGTTAAAAAGATTGGAAATAATGCACTTTCAGCTGAAGAATTTTGGGGCCGAGAACCCCAAATTTTTTCGGGAAAAAAAACCTTATTTTTTTGGGAAAAAGAAGGCTCACAGGGGGCGATATTTGGTTATTGAAGATATTTTCAGCAAAAAAATTAAATTTTTCGCCGAATGATGTGCTGTGATTGTGTGCATGCTTTTTGTTTTGATTGCCAAATTCATCTATCATAGAATCATTCGTTCTTGACTTTGGGTTTAATTGATTCAAGTTTTCATATGACTTTTTGATTTCCACTTAGATACAAAAACCCGTCATGTCAGCACTAATAAAAAATGAGTCTAAGCCAGAACAGATATTGGATCATCTTTTTATTTTGGGGTTTATTGGTTTGATACGTTTTTTTGTACCCTCGATAAAAACCATTCTAAGATGAAAAGGCAATTAAAAATTCCACCACATTCAGCCAAAAAGCCTACCGGAATCATTTCCTATAAGATAACCCCGTTGAGTTTGGGCCTGTTTTTTGGGGCTATACACATTCTAACCACGCCCCATGTTTTTCTCACCTTTTGCCCCCCGTGATTGGGCTTGAGATTAGATGGAAGCCCTTTATTCGAAATCTTGTGTGGAATTTTAAGGGGCTAAGGTAAAGTGGGTAATATGTGAAGAAAATTTCAAAGAAAATGCTCAAAAAAAAAGTTTTAAAGTTCTTTGTTCGTGAAGTGCCGAAAAAAAAAAGCTGGGGAAGCTCGACACCTAAGTAAAAGTGTCGGGTTGAGAAATAGAAAAGGAAAAGGGTTTGTGACCTAGGTAGGTCCAACCCCCTAAGTAAGTGTTGGATCGAGAAACTAGTATGCATTAAAAAAAAAGAAAAAAAAAAAAAGTTCTTAAAGTGGCCCTTGCTATAGTGATCCTAGCTAGACTTGTAAAGTGCAAATCTGAGGCGGATGAAGTCGAGTTGATAGCCACATCATGTTTACTCCCCTTTTTCCCCAAATACTTCTTACCTTCACCAAAACCGACATCATTTCCCGATTTTTAAGACCTTTGATGTGACTAATTTGGTGCTTTTTTAACCCTTTCGATTAGCCTATGAAATGCCCGTGTTTGATCCTTAAATGCCATGTTTAAATATGCTTTTATTGAAGTTTTATGCAATGTGCTCTCGTGTTGTCGGTTTCCAACGGTGAGTCCGATTCTATGTTCTATATTGGAGTTGTTTAGCTTTCCATTTTCAGTTTTGGATTGAAGTACTGGTGACAATGAGCACGTAGGATTCAAACGGGAGGTCAATCGGAGCACGGTCGGAGGAGTTATGGTCGTTACAAGATTGGGAAATAATGCACTTTCAGCTGAAGAAGTTTTCGCCGAGACTCAAAGTTTTCGGCCGAAAAAACATTATTCATTTTCGGACAGAAGGCTCACAGGAGGGAGTATTTGGTTATTGAAGATATTTTCAGCGAAATACATTCAAAGTTTTTGCCCGAAGGATGTGCTGTGATTGTGTGCATCGCTCTTGATTGATTGCCAAATTCATCTATCATAGAGTCAAGAATCGAATGATTCTATGATAGATGAATTGGGCAATCATCAAGAGCATGCACACAATCACAGCACATTCATTCGGCAAAAACTTTTGAATGTTTTCGCTGAAAATATCTTCAATACCAAATACTCGCCTCCTGTGTGCCTTCTGTCCGGAAAATGAATAAGGTTTTCGGCTGAAAACTTTGAGTTCTCGGCCGAATACTTCTTCAGCTGAAAGTGGCATTATTTCCAATCTTTGTAAACGACATAACTCCTCGTCTTGCTCCGATTGACCTCCCGTTTGATCTAGTGCTCATTGTCACAGTACTTCATGCCGATACCTGAAAAAATGATGGTAAACAACTCCAATAGATCATAGAATTGGACTCAAAGTGGAAATCCGGACTACACGAGAGCACTTTGCATAAAACTTCAATAAAAGCATATTAAGAATGGCATTTAAGGATCAAAAACGGGCCATTTTCATTAGGCTAATTCGAAGGCTTAAAATGCACCAAATATAGGTCCACATCAAAAGGTCTTTAAATCGGGAAATGATGTGGCGTTTAGGTGAAGGTTGAAGTATTTGGGAATTGGTGAGTAAACATGATGGGAGCTATCAACTCGACTACATCCGCCTCTTAGATTTGCACTTTACAAGCTCTAGCTAGGATCACTATTAGCAAGGGCCACTTTTAAGAACTTTTTTTTCTTCTTTTTTTCTAATGCATTACTAGTGCTCGATCCAACACTTCACTTAGGTGTTGGATCCATACCTAGGTCACAAACCTTTGCCTATGCTATTGCTCAACCCGGACACTTCACTTGGGTGTCGAGCTTGCCTAGACTTTTCTTTCGGACTTCACGAACTTAAGCAAACTTGAACACTTTCTTTTGGAGCATTTTCTGTTGATATTTTCTTCACATATTACCCACTTGATCCCTTAGCCCCTTAAAACTTCCACACAAGATTTCGAAATGGATTCCATTAATTCTCAAGCCACATCAGAGGGATCAAAAAGGTGATGAAAAACATGGGGCGTGGGTTGCGAATGTGTTAGTCAAACAACAGGCCCAAAGCTCAACGGTGTTTATCTGTATAGGAACTGATTCGGTAGGCTTTTTGGCTGAATGTGTTTTCCCCCCCCCTATGGCTGTTGAATTCTAATTGCCTTTTTATCTTTAGACTGGTTGTTATCGAGCGGTACAAATACATCTTTTTCAAACCATTCAAAACATTCAGGAGTGATCCAATATCTGTTCTGGCTTAGGACTCATTTTTTTTTAGAGCTGACATGACGTTATAGTATCTAAGTGGAACAGTCTCTAAACGGTCATTATGAAAAATTGGAAGTCAATTAAACACCAAAAGTCAAGAATCGAATGATTCATGATAGATGAATTTGGAATCAATCAGAGCATGCACCCAATACACAGCACCTCATTCGGCGAAAACTTTGAATGTTTTCGCTGAAAATTATCTTCAAGAACCCCAATACTCGCCTCTGCTGAGCCTTCTGTCCGAAAATGAGAATAAGGTTTTCGGCCGAAAACTTTGAGTTTCTCGGACCGAAAACTTCTTCAGCTGAAAGTGCATTATTTCCATTCTTGTACGACCATAAAACTCCTCCGTCCTTGCTCCGATTGACCTCCCGTTTGATCCTAGTGCTCATTGTCTACCTGTACTTCAATGCCAAAACTTGAAATTGGAAAGTAAAAACAACTCCAAATAGGAACTAGAATTGGGACTCAAATGGCAAACCGGAACAACACGGAGCATCTTTGCATAAAACTTCAATAAAAAGCATATTAAGCATGGCATTAAAGGATCAAACACCGGGCATTTCATAGGCTAATCGAAGGCTTAAAATGCATCCAAATATCGTCACTTCTAAGGTCTTAAACTCGGGAAATGATGTCGTTTAGGTGAAGGTAGAAGTATTTGGGAATTGGTGAGTAACTGATGTGGCTATCAACTCGACTTCATCCGCCTCTAGATTTGCACTTTACAAGCTTAGCTAGGATCACTATAGCAAGGGCCACTTTTAAAGAACTTTTTTTTTCTTCTTTTTTCTAATGCATACTTAGTGCTCGATCCATCACGTCACTTAGGGTGTCTGGACTCCCTACTAGGTCACAACCTTTGCCTATGCTATTGCTCAACCCGACACTTACTTAGGCGTGTCGAGCTTGGCCTAGCTTTGTCTTTCGGCACGTCACGAACTTAAGCAACTTGAACACTTCTTTTTGAGCATTTGTTTGAATATTTTCTTCACTTATTACCCACTTGATCCTTAGCCCTTAAAACTTCCACACAAGATTTCGATTAGGACTTCATCTAATCTCAAGCCACCAATCACGAGGGGGATCAAAGGTGTGAAAAAACATGGGGCGTGGTTGCGAATGTGTATAGTCCAACAACAGCGCCAAAGACTCAACGGTGTGAAAATTTTTTTCTTATAGGAAACTGATTCCGGTAGGCTTTTGGGCTTGAAATGTGGTGGAATTCTAATTGCCTTTTTCCATCTTAGAATGGTGTTATCGAGCGGTACAAAAAACACGCATCAAAACCAATCAACAAAATAACAACAAGAGTGATCCAATATCTAGTTCTGGGCTTAGACTCATTTTATAGTTAGTGCTGCATGACGGTTATAGTATCTAAGGTGCAACAGGCCTAAACTTTCATTATGAAAACTTGAAGTCAATTAAAACACCAAAAGTCAAGAATCGAAAGATTCTCTTGATAGATGAATTTGGCAATCATTCAAGAGCATGCACACAATAAGCACATCATTCGGCGAAAACTTTGAATGTTTTCGCTGAAATATCTTCAATAACCAATTACTCGCGCCTGTGAGCCTTCTGTCCAAAAATGAATAAGGTTGCGGCCGAAATATTTGAGTTCTCGGCCCGGAAAACTTCTTCAGCTGAAAGTGAATATTTCCAATCTTGTAACGACCATAACTCCTCCGTCTTGCTCCGAAATTGACCTTTTTGTCCCCGGTTTGTATCCTACGTGCTAATTGTCACCAGTACTTCAATGCCAAAACCTGAAAAATGGAAAGTAAACAACACCAATAGACATTGAATTGGACTCAAAGTGGCACGGACAACACGAGAGCACTTTGCATAAAACATCACTAAGAAAGCAATTAAGCTTGGCATTTAAGGATCAAACCGGGCATTTCATAGGCTAATCGAAGGCTTAAAATGCAACCAAATATAGTCACATCAAAGGTCTTAAACTCGGGAAATGATGCGTTTAGGTGAAGGTATGAAGTATTTGGGAATTGGTGAGTTAAAAAACTTGATGTGGATATCACACTCGACTTCATCCGCCTCTAGATTTTTGCATATTTACAAGCTCTAGCTAGGTTCACTTTTGCAAGGGCCACTTTTAAGAACTTTTTTTTTTCTTCTGTTTTCTAATCCATACTAGTGCTCGATCCAAACTTCACTTAGGTGTTGGCCTACCTAGGTCCAACTTTGCCTATTGCTATTGCTCAACCCACACTTCACTTTTAGGTGTCGAGGCTTGCCTAGCTTTTTCTTTCGGCACTTCACGAACTTAAGCAACTTGAACATTTTCTTTTGAGCATTTTCTTTTGAATATTTTCTTCACATATAACCCACTTGATCTTAGTCCCTTAAAACTTCCACACAAGATTTCCGAATAGACTTTCCTATCTAATCTCAAGCCACAATCATGAGGATCAAAAAAGGTGATGAAAAAACATGGGGCTGGTGGTTGCGAATGTGTATCGTCCAAAAAAACAGGCCAAAGCTCACGGTGTCTTATCTTATAGGAAATGATTCCGGTAGACTTTTTGGCTTGAATGTGGTGGCATTCTAATTGCCTTTTTCATCTTAGGAATGGTGTTATCGAGCGGGTACAAAAAGACACGTATCAAAACAAATCAACAAACATACAAGATGGGATCAAGGATCTGTTCTGGCTTAGGACTCATTTTATTATTAGTGTGACATGACGGTTATAGTATCTAAGTGGTAACGAGTCTAAACGTCATTATGAAAACTTGAAGTCAAATTAAACACCAAAAGTTCAAGGAATCGAATGATTCTTGATAGTTGAATTTGGCAATCAATCAAGGCATGCACACAATCACTAGCACATCATTCGGCGTGAAAACTTTGAATGGTTTTCGTGAAAATATCTTCAATACCCAAATACTCGCCCTCCTGTGAGCCTTCTGTCGGGAAAATGAATAGGTTTTCGGCCGAAAAACTTTGAGTTACGGCCGAAAACTTCTTCAGTGAAAGTGCATTATTCCATCTTGTAACGACCTTAACTCCTCCGTCCTTGCTCGGAATGACCTTCCCGTTTGATCCTTACGGTGCTTCATTGTCACCAGTACTTCAATGCCAAAACCTGAAATGGAAAGTAAACAACTCCAATAGACATAGAATTGGACTCCAAAGTGGAAACCGGACAACCACGAGAGCATTTGCATAAAACTTCAATAAAAGCATTATTAAGCTTGGCATTAAAGGATAAACCGGGCATTAATAGGCTAATCGAAGGCTAAAATGCAACCAAATTAGTCACTTCAAAGGTCTTAACTCGGGGGGAAATGATGTCGTTAGGTGAAGGTATGAAGTATTGGGGATTGGTGAGTAAAATTGATGTGGCTATAATCGACTTCATCCGGCCTCTGAGATTTGACTTTACAAGCCTTAGCTAGGATCACTATAGGCTCAAGGGCACACTTTTAAGAACTTTTTTTTATCTTCTTTTTTTCTAATCATTACTAGTGCTGATCAACACTTCACTTAGGTGTTGACATACTAGGTCACAACCTTTGCCTATGCTATTGCTCACCCGACACTTCACTTAGGTTCGAGCTTGCTAGCTTTTCATTTCGGCACTTCACGAACTTATGCAACTTGAAAACTTTCTTTTGAGCATTTTCTTTGAATATTTTTTAACATATTACACACATGATCCTTAGCCCTTAAAACTTCCACACAAGATTCAGATTAGGACTGTCCATCTATTCTCAAGCCACAATCCACGAGGGATCTAAAAGGTGTTGAAAAACATGGGGCAGTGTTGCGAATGTGTATAGTCAAAAACAGGCAAGTCAACGGTGTTATCTTATAGGAAACTGATTCCGGTAGGGCTTTTTGGCTGAATGTGGTGGAATTCTAATTCGCCTTTTTCATCTTAGAATGGTGATATCGAGCGGTTACAAAAAAACACGTATCAACCAATCAACAAACATACAAGGTGATCCAATATCTGTTCTGGCTTAGACTCATTTGTATATTAGTGCTGACATGACGGTTATAGTATCTTAGTGGAACAGTATAAATTCTGTCATTATGAAAACTTGAGTCAATTAAAACACAAAAAGGTCAAGAATCGAGATGATTCTGATGATAGATGAATTTGGCAAAAATATCCCAATCAGGAGCATGCACACAATCACAGCACATCATTCGGCGAAAACTTTGAATGTTTTCGCTGGAAAAATATCTTCAATAACCAAATTACTCGCCTCCTGTGAAGCCTTCTGTCCGAAATGATAAGGTTTTCGGCCGAAGAAACTTTGAGTTCTCGGCCGAAAACTTCTTCAGCTGGAAAGTGCTTATTTCCATCTTGTAACGTCCATAAACTCCTCCGTTCCTGGTCATTGACCTCCCGTTTGATCCTACGTGCTTCATTGTCACCAGTATTCATGCCAAAACTGAAAAAGGAAAGTAAACAACTCAATAGACATAGAATTGGACTCAAATGTGGAAACCGGAACAAACACGAGAGCACTTTGCATTAAACTTCAATATAAAAGCATATTAAGCATGGCATTTAAGGATCAAACACGGGCTTTCATAGGCTAATCGAAGGCTTTAAATGCACATAATATAGTCACATCAAAGGTCTTAAACTCGGGTGAGAATGATGGTCGTTTAGGTGGAAGGTATGAAGTATTTGGGAATTGGTGAGTAAACATGATGTGGCTATCAATCGACTTTCATCCGCCTCTAGATTTGCCTTTACAAGCTCTAGTAGGATCACTATAGCAAGGGCCACATTTAAGAACTTTTTTATATTTCTTTTTTTCTAATCCATACTAGTGCTGATCCAACAATTCACTTAGGTGTTGGACCTACCTAGGTCACAACCTTTGCTATGCTATTGCTCAAACCCGACATTCACTTAGGTGTCGAGCTTTGCCTGCTTTTCGTTCGGCACTTCACGAACTTAAGCAACTTGAACACTTTCTTTTGAGCATTTTCTTGAATATTTTCTTCACATATTACCACTTGATCCCTAGCCCTTTAAAAAACTTCCACACAGATTTGAATAGGACTTCCATATAATCTCAAGCCCAATCCCCGAGGATCAAAAAGGTGATGAAAACATGGGGCGTGGTTGCGAATGAGGGTATAGTCAAAAAAACAGGCCCAAAGCTCAACGGTTTGTTATCTTATAGGAAACTGATTCCGGTGGCTTTTTGGCTGAATGTGGTGGACTTCTAATTGCCTTTTTATCTTAGAATGGTGTTATCGAGCGGTTACAAAAACACGGATTCAAAGCAATCAACAAAATACAAGAGTGATCCAATATCATGTTCGGGCTTAGACCATTTGTATATTAGTGTGACATGACGGTTATAGTATCTAAGTGGAACAGTTAACCGTCATTATGAAAACTTGAAGTCATTTAACCCAAAAAGTCAAGAATCGAATGATTCTATGATAGATGAATTTGGCATATCAATCAGAGCATGCACACAATCACAGAACATCATTCGGCGACAACTTGAATGTGTTTCGCTTTGGAAAAAATATCTTCAATAACCAAATATCTCGCCTCCTTTAGCCTTCTGTACCGAAAAATGATAAGGTTTTCGGCGAAAAACTTTGAGTTCTCGGCCCGGAAACTTCTTCAGCTGAAAGGGATTATTCCATCTTGTAACGGACATAACTCTCCGTCCTTGCTCGATTGACCTCCCGTTTGAATCCTACGTGCTCATATGTCACCAGTACTTCAATGCCAAAACCTGAAAATGGCCCCCCCCCCCCCCCCTCCCGATAAACAACTCCAATAGACATAGGAATTGGGACTTCAAAGTGGAAACCGGACAACACGAGAGCACTTTGCAAAAAACTTCAATAAAAAGCATTATTAAAGGCTTGGCATTTAGGATCAAACACGGGCATTTCTTAGGCTAATCGAAGCTTAAAATTGCCACAAATATAGTTCCATCAAGGTCTTACTCTCGGGAAAATGATGTGTCGTTTAGGTGAAGGTATGAAGTTATTTGGGAAATTGGTGAGTAAACATGATTGGCTTTAACTCGACTTCATCGCCTTCTAGATTTTGCACTTTACAAGTTAGCTAGGATCATATAGCACGGGCCACTTTTAAGAACTTTTTTTTTCTTCGTTTTTCTAATGCATTACTAGTGCTCGATCCAACCAATTCAACTTACGGTGTTGGGATCCTACTAGGTCACAAACCTTTGCCTATGATATTGCTCAACCCCCCCCGGACACTTCACTTAGGTGTCGAGCTTGCCTAGCTTTTTCTTTTCGGCACTTCACGAAACTTAAGCAACTTGAACACTTTCTTTTGAGCATTTTCTTTGGATATTTTCCTTCATCAATATTACCCACTTGATCCTTAAGCCCCTTTAAAAACTTCCACACAAGATTCGAAATAGGACTTCCATCTAAATCTTCAAGCCACGAATCACGAGGGATCAAAAAGGTGATGAAAAACATGGTGCGTGGTTGCGAATGTGTATAGTCCAAACAACAGGCCAAAGCTCAACGGTGTTTATCTTATTGGAACCTGATTCCGGTAGGCTTTTGGGGCTGATGTGGTGGAATTTAATTGCCTTTTTCATCTTAGAATGGTGTTATCGAGCGGTACAAAAACACGTTATCAAACCAGATCAACAAACATACAAGAGTGATCCAATATCTGTTCTGGCTTAGACTCATTTTATATTAGTGCTGACATGACGGTTATAGTATTAAGTGGAAACAGTCTAAACGTCATTTTGAAAAACTTGAAGTCGATTATTAAACACCAAAAAGTCAAGAATCGAATGTTCTTTGATAGATGAATATTTTGGCAATCAATCAGAGGCATGCACAAATCACAGCACATCATTCGGCGGAAAACTTTGAATGTTTTCGCTGAAATATCTGCAATAACCAAATACTCGCCTCACTAGTGAGCCTTCTGTCCAAAAAAGCATAAGGTTTTCGGCCGAAAAACTTTGAGTTTCTAGGCCGAAAAACTTCTTCAGCTGAAAGTGCATTATTTCCAATTTGTAACGACCAAAACTCTCCGTCCATGCTCCGATTGACTCCCGTTTGATCCTACGTGCTCATTGTCACAAGTACTCAATGCCAAACCTGAAAATGGAAAGTAAACCAACTCCAATAGACATAGAATTGGACCTCAAAGTGGACAACGGACAATCACAGAGAGCACTTGTGCATAAAATTCAATAACAGATATTAAGCATGGCATTTAAGGATTCAAACACGGGCATTTCATAGGCTAATCGAAGGCTTAAAATGCACCAAATATAGTCACATTCAATGGTTTAAACTCGAGAATTGATGTCGTTTTAGTGTGAAGGTATGAAGTAATTTGGGAATTGGTGAGTAAAACTGATGGGGCTATCAATCGTCTTATCGCCTCTAGATTTGCACTTTACAAGCTCTAGCTTGGATCACTATAGCAAGGCACTTTTTTAAGAACTTTTTATTTTCTTCTTTTTTCTAATGCATACTAGTGCTCGATCCAACACTTCACTTAGGTGTTGGATCCACTAGGTCACAACTTTGCCTATGCTATTGCTCACCCGACACTTCCTTAGTTGTCGAGCTTGCCTAGCTTTTCTTTCGGTATTCACGAACTTAAGCAACTTGAACCTTTCTTTTGAGCATTTCTTTGAATATTACTTTCTTCACATATTACCACTTGATCCATAGCCCCTTAAAATTCCACACAAGATATCGTAATAGGACTTCCCATCTAATCTTAAGCACAATCAGATGGATCAAAAGGTGATGAAAAACATGGGGCAGTGGTATTGCGAATGTGTATGTCAACAACAGGCCAAAGCTAACGGTGTTATCTTATAGGAACCGGATTCGGTAGGCTTTTTGGCTGAATGTGGTGGAATTCTAATTGCCTTTTTCATCTTCGAATGGTGTTATCGAGCGTTCAATAACACGTATCAAAACCAATCAACAAACATAAAAGAGTGATCCAATATCTGTTCTGGCTTAGACTCATTTTATATTAGTTGCTGACATGGAGGTTTGTTATAGTATCTAAGTGGATCAGTCTAAACGTCATTATGAAAACTTGAAGTCAATTATACACCAAAAGTCATGATTCGAAATGATTCTATGATAGATGATTTGGCAAGCAATCAAGAGCTTGCACACAAATCCACAGCACATCATCGGCGAAAACTTTGAATGTTTTCGCTGAAAAAATCTTCAATAACCAAATACTCGCCTCCTGTGAGCCTTTGTCCAAAAAATGAAATAAGGTTTTCGGCCGAAAACTTTGAGTTCTCGGCCGAGAAAAATTCTTCAGCTGTGGAAGTGCATTTTATTCAATCTTGTAACGACCATAACCTCCTCCGTCCTTGCTCCGATATTGACCTCCCGTTTGATCTACGTGCTCATTGTCACCAGTACTTCAATGCAAAACCTGACAAAATGGGAAAGTAAAAACAACTCCAATAGACATAGAATTGGATCTCAAAGTGGGCACGGACAACACGAGAGCACTTTGCATAAAACTTCAATAAAAGCATTTTAAGCATGGATTTAAGGATCAAACCACGGGCATATCATAGGCTAATCGAAGGCCTTAAAATGACACCAAATATAGGCACATCAAGGTCTTAAACGCGAGAAATGATGTCGTTTGGTGAAGGTAGAAGTATTTGGGAATTGGTGAGTAACATTGATGTGGCTATCAATTCGACTTCATCCGCCTCTAGATTTTGCTCTTTACAGCTACTAGCTAGGATCATATAGAGCAAAGGGCCACTTTTAAGAACTTTTTTTTCTTATTTTTTAAGGCATACTAGTGCTCGATCAACACTTCACTTAGGTGTTGGACCTACCTAGGTCACATCCTTTGCCTATGCTATTGCTCAACCCGGGACACCTTCAATTAGGTGTCGAGCTTGCCTAGCTTTTCTTTCGGTACTGCACGAACTTAAAGCAACTTGAACACTTTCTTTTGTGCATTTTCTTTGAATATTGTCTTCATACAATTAATTTTACCCACTTGATCCTTCAGCCCCTTAAAATTCCACACATAGGATTTCGAATAGGATTCCATCTAATCTTAAGCCTCAATCACGAGGGATCACAAAAGGTGATTGAATACACATTGGGGCGTGGTTGCGAATGTGTATAGTCCAACAACTGGCCAAAGCTCAACGGTGTTATCTTATAGGAAACGGATTCCGGTAGGCTTTTGGGAATGTGGTGGAATCTAATTGCCTTTTTCATCTTGAATGGTGTTATCGAGCCGGTACAAAAACACGTATCCTAAAACAATCAACAAACATACAAGAGTGTTCAATATCTGTTCTGGCTTAGACTCATTTTATATTAGTGTGACATGACGGTTATAGTATCTAAGTGGAACAGTCTAAACGTCATTTATGAAAACTGGAAGGTAATTAAACACCAAAAGTCAAGAATGAATGATTCTATGATAGATGAATTTGGCAATCAATAAGAGGGAGCATGCACACAATCACAGCACATCATTCGGCGAAAACTTTTGACTGGTTTTTCGCTGGAAAATATCTTCAATAACCAAATACTCGCCTCCTGTGAGCTTTGTCCAAAAATGAAAAAGGTTTTCGGCGAAAACTTTGAGTTCTCGGCCGAAAACTTCTTCAGCTGAAGTGCATTATTTCCAATCTTGTAACGACCATTAACTCCTCCGTCCTTGCTCCGATTGACCTCCGTTTGAGTCCTACGTGTCATTGTCACGAGTACTTCAATGCCAAAACCTGAAATGGAAGAAAACAACTCCAATAGACATAGAATTGGACTCAAAGTGGCAACCCGGACAACACGAGAGCATTTGCATAAAAACTTCAATAAAGATATTAAGCATGGCATTATGGGATCAAACACGGGGCATTTCATGGCTAAACGAAGGCTTTAAAAATTTTTTTTGCACCAAATATAGTCTCATCAAAGGTCTTAAACTCGAGAATGATGTCGTTTAGGTGAAGGTATGAAAGTATTTGGTAGGAATGGTGTGTAAACATGGATGTGGCTTTCAACGCGACTTCTCGCCTCTAGATTTGCACTTTAAAGCTGCTAGCTAGGATCACTTATAGCAAGGCCACTTTTAATAACTTTTTTTTTCTCTTTTTTTTCTAAGGCATACTAGTGCTCTATCCAACACTTCACTTAGGTGTTGGACTTTCCTAGGTCACACCTTTGCCTATGCTATTGCTCAACCGACACTTCACTTAGGTGTCGAGCTTGCCTAGCTTTCTTTCGGTATAGCTTCACGAAACTTAAGCAACTGAACACTTTCTTTTGGCGCATTTTTTTGAATATTTTCTTCACATATTACCCACTTGATCCTTAGCCCCTTTATAATTTCCTCACAAGATTTCGAATAGGACTTCCATCTAATCTCAAGCCACAATCACGGAGGGATCAAAATGGTTGATGAAAACATGGAGGCGTGGTTGCGAATGTGTATAGTCCAACATACAGGCCAAAGGCTACGGTGATTATCTTATAGGAAACTGATTCCGGTAGGCTTTTTGCTGAAATGTGGTGGAATTTAATTGCCGTTTTCATCTTAGAATGGTGTGTAGTGTTATCGAGCGGTACAAAAAATCACGTATCAAACCACAATCAACAAACATACAAGGAGTGATCCAATATCTGTTCTGGCTTTAGACTCATTTTTATTAGTGACTGACATGACGTTTATAGTATTCTAAGTGGATACAGTCTAAACGTCATTATGGAAACTTGAAGTCAATTAAACACCAAAAGTCAAGCATCGTATGATTCTATGATAGATGATTTTGGCAAAATCAATCAAGAGCAGCACACAATAACCAGCTATCATTCGCGTGAATAATTTGATTGTTTTCGCTGAAAAATATCTTTCAATAACCAAATTCTCGCCTCCTGGTGAGCTTCTGTCCCAAAAAGGAATAAGGTTTTCGGGCCGAAAACTTTGAGTTCTGGCGAAAACTTCTTCAGCGGGAAAGTTGCCCATTATTTCCAATCTTGTAACGACATAACTCCTCCGTCCTTGTCCGATTGACCTCCGTTTGATCCTACGTGGCTCATTGTCACCAGTACTTCAATGCCAAAACGGAAAATGGAAAGTAAACAACTCCAATAGACATAGAATTGGACTCAACGTGGCAACCGGGAAACCCGAGAGCACTTATTTGCATAAAACTTCATAAAAGCATATAAGCATGGCATTTAAGGATCAAAAAACGGGCATTTCATAGGCCATAATCGAAGGCTTTAAAATGCACCAAATATAGTCACATCAAAGGTTGTAAACTCGAGAAATGTTGTCGTTTTAGGTTGAAGGTATGAAGTATTTGTGGAATTGGTGAGTAAACATGTTGTGGCTATCCACTCGACTTCATCCGCCTCTAGATTTGCACTTTACAAGCTCTAGCTATGGATCACTATAGCAAGGGCCACTTTTAAGAACTGTTTTTTCTTCTTTTTTATGAGCATATAGTGCTTCGATCCAACAATTCACTAGGTGTTGGTCCTACTAGGTCACAACCTTTGCCTATGCTATTGCTCAACCCGACACTTCACTTAGGTGTCGAGCTTGCCTAGCTTTTCTTTCGGCACTTCACGAACTTATGCAACTTGAACACTTTCTTTTGAGCATTTTCTTTGAATATTTCTTCACATATTACCCACTTGATTCCTTAGGCCTTTAAAATTCCACCCAAGATTTCGAATAGGGATTCCATTAATCTCAAGCCACAATCACGAGTGGGATCAACAAAGGTGATGAAAAAAACATGGGGGTGGTTGCGAATTGTGTATAGTCCAACAACAGGCCAAAGCTCATCGGTTGTTATCTTATAGGAAACTGATTCCGGTAGGCCTTTTTGGCTGAATGTGGTGGAATTCTAATTGCCGTTGTCTCTTAGGAATGGTGTTAAGCGAAGCGGTAAAAAAAACACGTATCAAACCAATCTACAAAATACAACGAGTGATCCAATATCTGTTCTGGCGACTAGACTCATTTTATATTAGTGCTGACATGAATGTTATAGTATCTAAGTGGAACAGTCCTTAAACGTCATTATGAATACTTGAAGTCAATTAAACACAAAAGTCAAGAAATCGAATGATTCTATGATAGATGATTTGGCAATCAATCAAGAGCATGCAACAATCAACAGCAATCATTCGGCGAAATTTGAATGTTTTCGCTGTAAATATCTTCAATAACCAACAATACTCGCCTCCTGGTGGCCTGCTGTCCGAAATGAATAGGTTTCGGCCGAAAACTTTGAGTTCTCGGGGCCGGATGAAAACTTCTTGCTTGAAAGCTGCAGTATTTCCAATCTTGTAACGACCATACTCCTCCGTCCTTGTTCCGATTTTGACCTAGCCCCCGTTCTGATCCTAGTGCATTGTCACAGTACTTCAATGCCAAAACCTGAAAATGGAAAAGAAAACAACTCAATTAGACATAGAAATTGGACTCAAAGTGGAAACCGAGTCATACACGAGAGCACTTTGCATAAAACTTCATAAAGCATATAAGATGGCATTTAAGGATAAACACGGGCATTTCATGGCTATTCGAAAGGCTTAAAATGCACCAATATAGTCTCATCAAGGTCTTAAAATCGGGAAAGATGTCGTTTAGGTGAAGGTATGAAGTATTTGGGAATTGAGTGAGTAAACATGATGTGGCTATCAACTCGACTTTCATCGCTCTAGATTTGCACTTTACAAGCTCTCGCTAGGTTCACTTTTGCAAGGAGCACTTGTAAGAACTTTTTTTTTCTTCTTTTTTCTAATGCATTTACTAGTGCTCGATACAAACACTTCACTTAGGTGTTGGACCTACTAGGTCACAACCTTTGCCTAGGCTAGTGCTCAACCGACCACTTCACTTAGGTGTCGAGCTTGCCTAGCTTTTCTTTCGGCACTTCACGAACTTAAGCAACTTGAACACTTTCTTTTGAGCATTTCTTTGAATATTTTCTTCTCATATTACCCACTTGATCCTTAGCCCCTTAAAACTTCCACTCAGATTTCGAATAGGTCTTCCATCTAATCTCAAGCCACAATCACGAGGGATCAAAAAGGTGAATGAAAACCATGGGGGTGGTTGCGAATGTGTATAGTCCAACAACAGGCCAAAGCTCAACGGTGTTTTCGTATAGGAAATGATTCCGGGTAGGCTTTTTGGCTGATGTGTGGGTGGAACTCTAATTGACCTTTTTCATCTTAGAATGGTGTTATCGAGCGGTTACAAAAAACACGTATCAAACCAATCAACAAAATACAAGAGTGATCCAATAATGTTTGCTTAGACTCATTTTAATTAGTGCTGACAAGACGGTTTTAGTATCTATGTGGAACAGTCTAAACAGTAATTATGAAAACTTGAAAGTAATTAAAACACCAAAAGTCAAGAATCGATATTCTATGATAGATGAATTTTGGCAATCAATCAAGAGCATCACAACAATCACAGCACATCATTCGCGAAACTTGAATGTTTTCGCTGAAAATATCTTCAATAACCAAATACTCGGCCTCCTGTGAGCTTCTGTCCGAAAATGACTAGGTTTTCGCCGAAAATCTATGAGTTCTCGGCCGAAAACTTCTTCAGCTGAAAGTGCTTTATTTCCATTCTTTGTACGACCATAACTCCTCGTCCTTGCTCCGATTGACCTCCCGTTTGATCCTACGTGCTTCATTGGCACAGTATTCAATGCCAAAAACCTGAAAAATGGAAAGTAAACAAACTCCTATAGACATAGAATTGGACTCAAAGTGGAAAACCAGACATCTCGAGAGCATTTGCATAATAAAATAAAAATTTCCAAAAAACAAATTTTTTTTAAAAATAGCATAATAAGCATGGCATTTAAGGTCAAACAGGGCATTATCGATAGGCTAATCGAAGGCTTTTAAAATGCCCACCATATAAGTCACATCAAAGGTCTTAAACTCGGGAAATGATTGTCGTTAGGTTGTTTGAACAATGGGGTTAATGAATGTATTTGGGAATGGTGGTAAAAACATGAGTGTGGCTATCAACTCGACTTCATCCGCTCTAGTTTTTGCACCTTTTACTAGCTCTAGGCTAGGTTCATATAGCAAGGCACTTTTAAGAATTTTTTTTTTCTTCTTTTTTCTAATGCATACTAGTGCTCGATCAACAAATTCACTAGGTGTTGGGACCTACTAGGTCACAACCTTTGCCTATGTATGCTCAACCCGACACTTTCACTTAGGTGTCGAGCTGACCATTGCCTAGCTTTTCTTCGGCACTTCACGAACTTAAGCAACTTGAACCTTTCTTTTGAGCATTTTTCTTTGAATATTTTCTTCAATTTGATTACCCACTTGATCCTAGCCCCTTAAAAACTTCCACACAAGATTTCGAATAGGACTTTCCATCTAGATCTCAAGCCACAATCACGAGGGATCAAAAAGGTGAATGAGAAAACATGGGGCGTGGTTGCGAATGTGTATAGTCAACAACGGCCATGCTAACGGTGTTATCTTATAGGAAATTGATTCCGGTAGGCTTTTTGGCTGAATGTGGTGGGAATTCTAATTGCCTTTTTCATCTTAGAATGGGTGTTATCGGAGTGGTACAAAAACTCGTATCAAACCAATCAACAAAAACATACAAGAGTGATCCAATATCTGTTCTGGCTTGATCATTTGATATTAGTGCTGACATGACGGTTATAGTATCTAAGTGGAACTGTCTAAAACGTCATTATGAAAATTTGAAGTCAATTAAACACAAAAGTAAGAATCGAATGGATTCTTATGATAGATGAATTTGGCAATCAATCAAGAGCATGCACCATCACAGCATCATTCGGCGAAAACTTTGAATGTTTTCGCTTGAAATTATTCTTCAATAACCAAGATACTCGCCTCCTATGTGAGCTTCTCGTCCGAAAATGAATAGGTTTTCGGGCCGAAAACTTTGAGTTCTCGGCCGAAAACTTCTTCAGCTAAAGTGCATTATTTCCAATTTTGTAAGGGACCATAACTCCTCATCCTTGATTCGATTGACCTCCGTTTGATCTACGTGCTCATTGTCACAGTACTTCAATGCCCCAAAAAACCTGAATGAAATGGAAAGGAAAACAACTCCAATAGACATAGATTGGCCTCAAAGTGGAACCAGACAACACGAGTAGACTTTGCATAAAACTGCAACTAAAAAGCATATTAAGCATGTCATTTAAGGATCAAACCGGGCATTTCATAGGATAATCGAAGGCTTAAAATGCTACCAAATATAGTCAATCACAAGGTCTTAAACTCGGGAATGAGTCGTTTAGGTGAAGGTTTTGAAGTATTTGGGAATTGGTTTTGAGTAAACATGATGTGGCTATTCAACTCGACTGTCAATCCGCCTTAGATTTGCACTGTTACAAAGCTCTAGCTAGGATCATATAGCAAGGGCCACTTTTAAGAACTTTTTTTTTCTTCTTTTTTTCTAATGCTTACTAGGTGCGCGATCCAAACACGTTCACTTAGGTGTTGGACCTACCTAGGTCCAACCTTTGCCTATGCTATTGCTCAAATCCCGCACTGCTACGTTAGGTGTCGAGGTTGCCTAGCTTTTCTTTCGGCACTGCCGAACTTAAGCAAACTTGAACACTTTTTTTGAAGCAATTTCTGTGAATATTTTCTTCACATCTTTACCCTCTTGATCCTTAGCCCCTTAAAAAACTTCCAACAAGTTTCGAGATAGGGACTTCCATATAATCTCAAGCCACTATCACGAGGATCAAAAACGGTGATAAAAACATGGGGCGGTGGTGGCGAATGTGTATAGTCCAACAACAGCGCAAGTCAACGGTGTTATATTATAGGAAACTGATTCGTAGGCTTTTTTGGGCTGAATTGTGTGGATTTTAATTGCGCTTTTCATCTTAGAATGGTGTTATCGAGCGGTTACAAAAACACGTATTCAAACCAATCAAACAAACATACAAGGAGTGATCCAATATTTGTTTGGCTTAGATCATTTTAAATTAGTGCTGAACATGACTGTTCTGTATCTAAGCTGGAACAGTCTAAACGTCATTATGAAAACTTGAAGTCAATTACAACACCCAAATGTCAAGATTCGAATGATTCTATGGATGATGAATTTGGCAATCAATCAAGAGCATGCACACAATCACAGCACATCATTCGGCGAAACCTTTGAATGTTTTTTTCGCTGAAAATATCTTCAATAACAATACTCGCTCCGTGAGCCTTCTGTCGAAAATGAATAAGTTTTCGGCCGAAACTTTGAGTTCTGGCCGGAAAAACTTCTTATCTGAAAGTGCATTATTTCCAATCTTGTAACGACCATAACTCCTCCGCGTCTTGCTCCGATTGACCACCCGTTTTGAGCCTACGTGCTCATTGTCACCAGTACTTCCAATGCCAAAACCTGAAAATGGAAAGTAAACAATCCAATAGAATAGAATTGGACTCAAAGTGGAAAAACAGAAAACACGAGAGCACTTTGCATAAAACTTCAATAAAAGCATATTAAGCATGGCATTTAAAGGATCAAACACGGGCATTTCATGGCTAATCGAAGGCTTAATTGCACCAAATGATAGCAGTCACCATCAAATGTCTTAAACTCGGGAAATGATTGTCGTTTAGGTGAAGGTATGAAGTATTGGGAATTGGTGAGTAAACATGATCTGAGGTATCAACTCGATTCATCGCCTTAGATTGCACTTTACAAAGCTCTAGAACTAGGATCACTATAGCAAGGGCACTTTTAGAACTTTTTTTTTTCTTTTTTCTAATGCATTACTAGTGATCGATCCAACACATCATTAGGTGTTGGACATACTGGTCAGCCTTTGCCTATGCTAGTCTCAAACCCGACACTTCACTTAGGTGTCGAGCTTTGCCAAGCTTTTCTTTCGGCACTTCACCGAACTTACGGCAACGTTTGAACACTTGTCTTTTGAGCATTTTCTCTTTAAAAATTTTCTTTCACATATTACCCCACTTGATCCTTAGCCCCTTAAACTTCCCACCAGATTTAGATTAAGGACTATCACATCTATCATCAGCCACAATCCACGAGGGATCAAAAAGGTGATTGGAAAACTTGGGGCATAATTGAGGAATGTGTATAGTCAACAACAGGCCAAAAGCTCACGGTTGTTATCTTATAGGAAACTGATTCCGGGTAGGCTTCTTTTTGGCTGAATGTGGTGGAATTCTAATTTGCCTTTTTCATTTAGCATGGTGTAATCGTAAGCGGTTCACAAAAACTCGTATCAAACCAATCAACCACATACTAAGAGTGATCCCATATCTGGTTCGGCTGAGACTCATTTTTATTAGTGCTGACATGAATGGTTTATAGTATCTAAGTGGAACAGTCTAAACGCCATTATGGAAAAACTGAAGGTCATTAACACCAAAAGTCAAAATCTGACATGATTATATGATAGATGAATTTGGCAATCATTCAAGTGCATGCACACAATCACAAAGGACATCATTCGACTTCTACCGACAAACAATACACCAAATCTCAATTTACTTACGATAGCTGAGATTGTCTTCAATGGTCAAGGAGAGAGAGAGTAAGGGGTGGGGGTCTAGAAACATTGATACCACTTTGGTAGAGATATGAGGCAAAGTGGTGAAAGTGTCCATGAAGATCATTGGTTGAAGGTTAATTCCTATGTGCATGCCAAACTTATTCAAAAAAGCTAATAGAAACAAAACCATAAAAGCGTTAAGGTAAAGATAACATTGGGGGTGCCTCCCAAGAAGTCTTGGTTAACTGTATTAAGCTCGATGATACCTGTGTTATGGTATCCAACTTAGTACTCCTTGAAGTCAAGTTGCTTCTTTCCATGATGAAAAGTTGAGCTCCAAGAAAAACATCTTGAGAGAATGGTATAGACTAGCAATACACATTAATGCTTGTGTACCACTTGGTACCTGGGGATGGCTTGCTACCTTGAATTTTGAAACTTGAGGGGAAGATAGTTAGTGGGGTGAAACCATTGAGACTCCATCGTTACCAAGTTTGGCAAATGACACACACAAGAGGTCCTGGCCGGGTAAGGTATAGGCGGGCGGCACTCTTATGAGCACCTTAGGAGGGGTATGAAGCTGTGTCGAGTCTCGTGGCATAAATACTTCATGATTAAGCGAAAGAAGTTGAAGGGTACTTCAACCTTTGGTGGCTCCACAATTAGGGTGGTGTTGTTCACTTGTGATCTCTTCGGTACACCTCTTCTTGGAAGAGTCTTCAATCATCTCTCACCACCTCTAAAATTCGGTTCATCATCAAGTCTCCTTGTTCTTCTATCCAAGCATTCCGGTCATGTGGTGTGCCTTTGGGAATAACATGTTCTTCAATCTCTCACTACCAACTCTTTATCCATGTCAAGTACTTCCAGTTCACAAGTGTCCCTCATCACCATAAGACGTGCTCCAATTATTGGGGCGTCGTTCATTCTCGGGAATCTCCGCGATCAGCTCCATGCTTTGAGCTAAGACGACTAATCGAGTCGCTTTGTCTTCCACAATTTGCAAAAAAAACATTTCCTCAATTGTGGGGGGAGGTGGATAGTGTTGTTTGGCGTATGAATCCTCTTGGGGATGTCACTTTCTTCCACATCTTCAATAGCTCCATTAGCATGGAAGGCGTGGGAAGGTTGTTCATTAGCTTGTGACTTCCTCTTGACAAATAAAACTCTGGCAAGATTTGTTGGTACAGTGGAGGTAGGGAGGTAACATTGTTCATTCACTTTGGTGTTGAAGATTGCTGATCTTGATCCCACATTGGCGTCTCCCTCACAAATCTCTTGTATAAGGTTTTATTTTTGGGGGATTGGAGGGATGACCATTGTATAGGTTAGGAGATGGATTCCATCCCTTGATAGGATACCATAACCATTACTTCCATTCACGAGTTCTTCTTACTTACAACTAGCTCCAAGAACTAAGTGTGAAGAGAAAACGGGATTGGTGGAGATCAATGACTTGCTGAAGGCATGAGGTTGTGCTTGGAAGCGTGGTGAATCACTCATACACTAGCACAGGTACCTAAAACAAGCTCATTAAAGACACCAAAGTAACACGACAATGCGGGATGGACAAAAACCAAACAAACAAGCTATAAAGAAATAAAAACTAATACGGAAGGAGTAAATAGATCGATCCACTACTAAATGCTTTCTTAGATTGAGAAAGGTCCCGACAATTGGCGCCAAAAACTTGATAAAGGATTGTACCAAGGTCGTATTCATGGGGGTCTTCTCATTAAACAATTACTCTCACTTTTTCATGACGGTTAGGGACATTTGAAATTGGTTTGGTTTGATTGTGGGAAATTCAGAAACAAAGGCAAAGGAGCAAACTAACAAAGATTCTAAACAGAGAGAAAGTGGTTCTAATAACGACAAAGGGGGGGTGGTTCTCGTGGTAGGTAGTTTATCATGCTCAAGAGGACTAATTGAATAAACAAGCCAGTCAAAGATCGGTTTTGCCATTCGGCCGGATGACCTTGCATTTCCTTCTATACATAGACTCAATGCATTCTCGTTGCACCAGAATCCCTATCTAATTACATCTCAACTGAGGCTCTCGCTCTAAGCTACGTGAAAAGGATGCATTCTAAGTGTTTGAGATGAAATGCAAGACACAAGACCCACTCTTATGGCTCTATTGACCACAAGGCTAGGCACAAACACTCTCATTCTCAATGCGCTAACACTAGAGATTCACCAAAAAGACTTTAAATCTCTATTGAATTAAAATCCAAATGCACACCAAAGGGTTCGATTAAATTGCCCAAGAGAGAAATCAAGTGAAAATGGTTGAAACAAGATGATCTAGGGGCCGTTTGGATAGATGGAATTGGGTGCGGAATTGGGGACCCAATTCCCGGTTATTGGGTAATTTTGACCTCAATAATTGCAGTACAATTCTCATTACGATCGGGAATTAAAATCCATATTCCCAGACCCAATTCCATCAACCCAAACCACCCCTAATCTCTTAGAACCACCACTCACTGCAATCCCTTAGACCTACAATCTATGCATTCCAAGCACTCTCAAGCAATCAAACCACATTGATTTGGGACCAAATCAAGCAAACATGGAATAAAATGGCAATGAGGAAACAAGCCTAGTAAATCATCCTCATATAAACCAAGATTAATAATGGCAAGTATACAATCATGCCCTATCATGGACACAACCTAATCTAACCCATCCAAGAATTGAAACCCTAGAACGCTGCCACACATGGCAAAGGGAGTAAAGAGAAAAGAAGATAGAATGGTCACCAAGAACACCATGGATGATCCTTGTTATGATTTTACTTCTCCACTTGTAAGCACTTCTCCAAAGTTTGTTGGATTCAATCTAGCTCCATGCTTCAAATTGCTCCAAAAAATGTGTTCTAGGGTTTTTGAGGGTTTGTGGGTATGTGTTTGCGGGTTGAAGAGAGATCAAGAATGCCTCAAAAGGAGTAAAAACGTGGGTACTTATAGTGCTTGGGCAGTGCACGGCGTGCACACTATGCACCGGCTGTGCAACTATGCACGGCGTGCACCCCTGCACTCTGCATTAAATCCAGCTTGCAACAGCCATAGCTCCCTCGTTCGCGACTCAATATTGGACCTCACCGTTTTCTACTATGTGATCCTTGTCATCCCTACTTCGATTGCCATAACCTGGAAAGAATGCCCGAAGTAACTCCATAGACCACGAATTTGGCTCCAAAGTGGGCAACCAGACATCACATGGACACTTTGCGCAAAATATCATTAACAAGCATATAAAGCATGGCATCTCTGATCAACACGGGCATTTCATAGGTAATCATAGGCTCAAAATGCACTAAATAAAGTCACTCAGTTTGCCCCACAATCGGTCAAGAGGGATGGGAGAGGTCTTATACCACTTGTAAACTTCCCAACCTTTCATAAAAACAAGCAAGATATGTCGCTTTAGGCCCATCCCTACGGATTTGTTTCTTGGGTGCTTGGTCGGATTCGAACCCATGACCTTCTCTCTCAAGATCAAACCCCCACCAATACACACAAAATGCGTCATGGTAGTTAAGGTTGAACTCATTCCACATAGCCATGGATCTCCACCATGCTTTGTCAATGGTCGGATTTGCTTGGATTTCACAAGCTCACTCCGGAGCAGCACGACGAAAGTTTGGCACCCATTATCTACAAGAGCCTCGTTGCATAGGTTAGTACGATCTCCACTGACGGGTATCCCTAACCTATGGTGTGCCCTCCAGGGAGCTTTAATGGGAGGGGTAGTGTTGGGAGGTGGAAGTATGAGCG
>JAVBHU010000327.1:0-25082 GCA_034768395.1 Linum lewisii | reverse complement strand
CGCTGCCTTTAAATGTGCCCTGCGCACATTAGGGCCCGAAATGAGCACTTTTGGTACTGTACACAGTTCCCCTCTTTTGCAACTTCAACCGGCACACACCCAACGTCCCAAACCTCAAGAGACCTCTTAAGTACCGTTTCCGGCACTCTAGTCACCCAGACTTGAGTTCTAACCCGTTCGGTTGGGCGGGGATGTTACAGTAGTTTATTTGATGACATCCTAATCTACTCAAAACCCTAGAAGATCACCTAGGACACTTGAAATCTGTCCTCCAAACCCTAAGGCAAGAACAACTATATGCAAATATGGAAAAAGTGCACTTTTTGCACCGATCATCTTGTGTTTCTTGGTTTTGTTGTTAGCTCTACAGGAATTAGAGTTGATGAGGACAAGATCGAAGCAATCAAGTCGTGGCCAACCCCAAAGAACATCACTGATGTCCGAAGTTTCCATGGGCTTGCAAGCTTTTATAGAAGATTTGTAAGGGACTTTAGCACCATAGCTGCCCCTCTCACGGCTGTCATTAAAAAGAATGTTCCTTTCCATTGGGGAGCACCGCAAGAGGCAGCCTTTGAAAACCTCAAGAAGAAACTCACCGAAGCCCCCTTACTTAAGCTACCCGATTTCTCAAAACCTTTTGAAATCGAGTGTGATGCTTCGGGAGTAGGAATTGGAGCCGTTATTGATGCAAGAAGGAAGACCTATCGCCTATTTCAGTGAAAAATTGAGTGGTGCCACCCTCAATTACCCCCACCTACGACCAAGAATTGTATGCCCTAGTCCGAGCCTTGAAGACTTGGCAACATTATTTGTGGCCAAGGAGTTCATAATCCGCCCGATCATGAATCTCTCAAATACCTGAAGGCTCAACACAAATTGAACAAAAGACATGCAAGGTGGGTGGAGTTCATTGAATCTTTTCCTTACATCATCCACTACAAGCAAGGTAAGGAGAATGTGGTAGCCGATGCCCTTTCTCGGAGGTATGCTCTAATCACTACTTTGAGTTCTAAGTTCCTTGGTTTTGGGCATATCAAGGATTTGTATGTGACTGACCCCGACTTTAAAGATATTTTTGAGTCTTGCACACATGTAGGGTTTGAGGATTACTATAGACAAAATGGGTACTATTCAAAGGACCTAAGCTATGCTACCCGAGCCATTCAAGCCGAACCCTAGTCATAAGAGAAGCACATGGAGGAGGTCTCATGGGTCACTTTGGAGTTGCCAAAACCCTAGCTTGCCTTAAAGAGCACTTCTACTGGCCTAGGATGCGGAAAGAAGTAGAGAAGATCATCAACCAATGTGCCAAATGCCAACGAGCTAAGTCACACCTTCAACCCTTTGGTTTATATACTCCTTTGCCTATCCCCGAACACCTTGGGTAGACATATCTATGGATTTTGTTCTAGGATTACCTAAGTCTAGGAAAGGCAAAGATTCCATTTTTGTGGTTGTAGATAGGTTTTCAAAAATGGCTCATTTCATTGCATGCCATAAGGTTGATGATGCATCCCATATAGCTGACTTATTCTTTGGAGAGATAGTTAGACTCCACGGCATTCCTAAGACCATAGTTTCTGACCGAGACTCAAAATTCCTAAGCTACTTTTGGAAAACTTTGTGGGCTAAATAGGAACCAAACTTATGTTTTCCACAACCTGCACCCTCAAACAGATGACCAAACAGAGGTTGTCAACCGGTCTCTTTCCCAAATGCTTAGAGCCATCATTAAGTCCAACCTTAGGACTTGGGAGGACTGTTTACCCCATGTAGAGTTTGCCTACAACCGATCGGTCCACTCAGCCACCCAATACTCCCCCTTTGAATTGGTCTATGGTTTTAAACCCTCTAACTCCATTGGATTTATCACCATTGCCTATACATGAGTTTTTGGATGCAGATGGACACACCAAGGCTGAGTATGTTCGGAAGCTTCATGAGAAAGCCAAAGCCAACATTGAGAGGAGAACAGCTCAATACCTAAGAAATGCAAACCGAGGGAGAAAGGAGAAAATCTTCCAACTGGCGACCAAGTGTGGATTCACTTCAGAAAGGATAGGTTTCCTGAACAAAGAAGATCCAAGTTGCTACCAAGAGGAGACGGACCCTACACTATCCTTGAGAGGATAAACAACAATGCTTATGTTTTAGATTTGCCTAACACCTATGGTGTGAGTGCTACTTTTAATGTTGCTGACTTAACTCCTTTCTATGATGATGATTTTGTAGAAACAGATTCGAGGACGAATCCTTCTCAAGAAGAGGGGAATGATGAACCCCCGGTGCCCTGGACCCGACCAGACCTGCCCTTTACTCGGAGCCAAGTCAAAACCTTCAAGACAAGGGTCACCGCCTATATAGGAGATTGGAGTCGAGCCAAGCATGAAGAACTGGACCAGAGGTTCATCAGAGAAGGATGCACCGTGCTGACCCTTGATGACCGACAGAAATCCCATGAGCAAGACAAATGTCCGAAGGACACTGCCCGGGCCCCGGAGCGCACGGACAACCAGCCCCTACAGCGGACAACCAAGCTCATCACTCAGAACCTGGCGGACAAGTTGATGCCAGAAGAATCAGGAGGTCAAAAGCCTGGAGGAAAACCTCACTTGTCCGAGGAAATGCTGCCCAGTAAGCCAGAACCGCCCGGCATCACCAAAACCCTAGTATCGGGTCCGGAGAACTTGATGCCGAGCCGGTCACCAGCGCCGAAGGACGCCATCCGGCCACCCGGTCACCCGGAACCCACGGTAATTACAGAAATGCCACCGCACGGGTTCCGGGCACTTTTCCTTCCGTAGCCAGCCGCGTCCGGCGGTTTTTCCTAGTCCCACCCGGCCAAGGACACCCGGCGTGCCCTAATCCGCCCGGATTAGGGTTTTTCCTAAATTCTGCCGGTTTAGGATTTTAATCTCGGACAACTTAGTTATTTTTAATATTTTCCTCGGCCTACATTTTAGGAATATTTTATTTTTTTTTCCTTTTTAGAGTTGGAGATGGCTTAGGCCACCCTTGAGCTATAAATAGAGGCCTCGGCCATCATTGTAAGACACGTGATTGATAATTGAAATTTCAGAACATTGTTCTTTTTCCTTCAAGTCTTTGCTCGTTGTTGCTTAGCTTAAGGTTTGGTTTATCATCAAAGGTTATCACCCTTTGTTTGTGGCACCAATTCGACTGAATACCTTGGGGTTCCTAAGTCTATACTTAGTGGATTTCAAGTGTTCTCCGCGGTTTCAAAGGTTAGGATTCGTGGAGCTGGTAGTATAGTTTTGGGTGTTGAGTCGATCCCTTCCTAGAGGAGGCGGTTCGCATCAGCCTTGGTGCGTCGGGGCGGAGTGCTGGGGCGCCGGGGGCGCCGAGGCCGTGTGGGTAGCGACTGGGCGGGGCGCCGGGGTGCCGGGGCGGTCGGGACCGGTCGGGCATCGTCGGAGCGGGGCACAGGGGCGCTGGGGATGCCGAGGGCGTGCCGGGCAGCGTCGGGACTGGGGTGGTCAGGGCGTCGCCGGGGTCAGGCGGTGTCTGGCCGGGGTCGGTCAGGACGGCGCCGGGGTCATGGGGCCCTTCAGTGCTGGGGCCGGGCACGGAGGCGCCAGGGCTGGGTCTGGCGTCGGGCGCTGGTCGGGCGCCGGGTGCTGGTCGGGCGCCGGTCAATGGTCGGGCGCCGGGGGCCGCTCGGCCGCTGAGCGCCGGTCGGGCGCTGGTGGCGCCGTGGCTGGGCGTTGGGGCTCGGGGCTGGGCGCTGGGGCGCCGGTGCTCGGCGCTCGGGCGCTGGGTGCTCGGGCGCCGATAGTGGGCGCTCGGGAGCTAGTCGCTGGGGCGCCGGGGGTGGGCGCTGGGGCGCCGGTGCTGGGCGCTCGGGCGCTGGGCGCTGGGGTGCCGGTGCTGGGCGCTGGGGCGTCGGTGCTGGCCGCTCGGGCGCTGAGCGTTGCTCGGGCGGTGGTGGCGCCGTGACTGGGCGCTGGGGCGTCGGGGCCTAGTCGGGCAGCGCTGGGGCTGGGGCCGAGCGCTGGGGCACTAGGACTTGGGGCAGCGCCGGGGCTGGGGCCGTGCGCTGGGGTTCTAAGGCCTGGGGCAGCGCCGTGGCTAGGGCCGAGCGCTGGGGCGCTAGGGCCTGGGGTAGTGCCGAGGCTGGGGCCGAGCGCTGGGGAGCTAGGGCATGGGGCAGCGCCGAGGCTGGGGCTGAGCGCTGGGGCGCTTGGGCCTGGGGCAGCGCCGAGGCTGGGGCCGAGCGCTGGGGCGCTAGGGCCTGGGGCAGCGCCGAGGCTGGGGCCGAGCGCTGGGGCGCTAGGGCCTGGGGGAGCGCCGAGCGCTGGGGCGCTAGGGCCTGGGGGAGCGCCGAGGCTGGGTACTGGTGTCGGGGCTGGGGCCGGGATGCCATGGCTGGGGCCGGGGCTGGTGCCTTGGAGCCAGGGGCTTCTCTTCAACTAATCGGGCGAAGGCGGCTATCACCTGTTGCAGGTCTCGGGAAGCTTTCCCCATCAAAGCTTGTAACTTTGCTAATTTCTCGTCTGCCATGGTTAGTACTAGCAAACGGAAGCAATTTTCTATCCCCTCTTCTAAGAAATAAACTTACAACGAAAGGAAATAATGTGGCAAGGTGGCCTTGCTTTCTTTTCTTTTTCTTAACTCGAAACTAAAACAAGAATTGAAATAGAAGAGAATTTTCGAAGCTATTTTCTAAGAAAGCAATAAAAGGATATGAATCCAGGTGAACCTGGAGACTGGGATAGATTGTGGTCCGTGAGCTGAACCGTGCTCTGATACCAACTGATGTGAACCGCTGCAACCGTGGGCAGACGACCCTTAAACACCGCAAGTTGGAACGTGCAACGAGGTAGAAACCTTCGGGAACCTGGGGCGGAAAAGTACTTTGACCCGTCGGCTATATAACAGCCAGGAACCAGAAGTGTCCACTCGAAGACGCCACGCCAAGAGATGGATGCTCTTGATGATAAGTCGATCCTTCAGTATCGCAACATGCAGATACAATAAGGGTTTCAGAACAAAGTTCTTTCAAAGGGGGTTTATTCATAAAAAGTCTGAGTACAAAGGGAGGCCGACGGCCTCTATATATAGGTGAGGGAACAAGCTCTCCTCCCTAAACACTACTTCTAAATAATAATAAAATAAAGAGTCCTATTCCTAAATAGTCTCATAAATCCCCTAAATAATCCTACTAAAAAGGAATAAACATAAAATAATAGTTGTAGTCTTTAAAGCAGAATAAAAGACCTAAATTAGGTCAAAAACCCTAATCTGGCCGCGAACGCCGGGCTTGACCAGCCGAACGCCGGGCTTGACTCGGGTGGCAGACGCGGGCTTCGGCTTCGGGCGGGCTCAGTGACCGGACTTCTTGTCCAAAAGATATGTTCTTCATGTCCGGCTCCATAAAACTCCCTTGATCGGCCCGGCTGCTGGTTTAGGGCTTGTGGTTGCTCTCTCCTTGGTCCTTCTTTCTGTGGTCAGCCCAAGTGTTATGCTTTGGGGCCAAGGACTCCAAGTCTTCTCATGCCTCGGCTCAGGTTCAGTCTTTGACAGCTCTCATCTTCGGGCCAAGGGTTCTTGGATTCTCTTCCTTCTGTACTCCAGAAATGCTTCCAGAGGGTCACTTAAAGAACCGACTTCTTCTTTAGGGCTCCTGGAGGTTAGACTAGGAACGGGCTGAAGCTTCTCTTCGGTGCTAGGGCTTATACCCTCGGCCATCAGCATGGCTTGGGACAACATTCCCTTCCTCGGAGTCTTTCTACCTGCAAGTGAAGGATTTAGGCGATATTTCTTGTCATACCTTGGCTTTAGGGCTCGAGGATGGCCTGCCCTTGGATTCATGCGCTTCTTGAAAGGCACTAGGGTCTTGCCTAGGCCAGGGGATCCCGGTGGGGTGTAGGAATACCGGTTGGCATCAGGGCAGCATTGTTGGATCATATCAGCTCCGGAGCTGCCGCTCCTGTCACACCCGCCGTTCTGGGCCCTCCACCTGCTTTACCTCGCCGGGCTGGATACCCTCGCACTCTAGCTCGTTTACCTGACTTCTACTTCGAGTGCTTCCAGAAGATCCAGCACATTTGTGGAGCTGACGTGCGCCCTGTTTCCATGGAGTCCCTCTCCGAGCACGACGAGGACTACCAACGGAATGTGCATGACGCCCTAGCACCGGCCGGTCTCCTAGAGCTGACCACCATAGCTGCCGATTTCCCAGACATTGCTCTCCAGGAGTTCTGGGCAACCTTTGATCTGGATGAGCACAAGAGGAAGCAGCGCCAGAAGGTTGTGACCTTCTATCTGGGTGGGGTGTACAGGCAGCTCACCTACGATGAGTTTGCTGCTCATCTAGGCATCCCCTACGAGCATTATCACGATCATCACCTAGGCTGGGGCGACGATGATGACGACGAGGAATACCACGCCCTCTGGAGCCATATGACTGGAGTGCCTGGTGATCGCCTCACGGGCCATGACTCAGTTAAGTCCCTCTCTCACCCACTCTTTAAATTTATTCATATGGTTTGGCGTAGATCGCTTTTGTATGTTCCAGACAAGGATCGCCACCATATCCTCAAGGAGGAGCTTATGCTTCTTTGAGCCATTCGAGAGAGCTACCCTCTTCACCCAGAAGACTGAGAGGCGGACGCCACCTCGCAGACTCCTGGGGGGTAACTTCATAGGTCAGCTCATCATCTCCTTCGGCATCAGCCATGAATATGGCCCGAACATTCCACAACGCCAAGTTAGGACCGTTGGAGGAGACTTAGCAGTTGAGTACGACTTAGAGTTGAATCTCAGTCCCCAAGTAGCAGCAGATCCTCCACTCCAGCCTGTGGTCGAGTCGGAGGAACAAGATGATGCTGAGCAGCAACAGCCCCAGCCGCTGCCAGAATTCCAAGATTATATACCCTCGCCACACCACCAGGCAGGGTATGCTCGCCAGTCACCGCCGCACATCCCAGATACATACCAGGCGCCTCCCCAACAGCCCCGACACCACCCCACGAATGTTTGAGAGCTGTTTGAGCGACTGCAGGAGTGGTGCATCACCGACAACGCCACTCAGGAGGCGAGATGGACTATTATGTAGCAGCATATGCGCCGCGCCGACAGCCGGTATGAGGCACAGCAAGCGTGGCAACGTCAGCTCGGCGAGCACCTCCACTTTCCACCCCCCGACACCCCTGACCAGCCATGATCAGGTGGTGTCCTTTTCCGTGTCCTTTCTTTTTATTTATTCTTTTCGGATTTCGATCCAACTTTTTTCTGTGTGGATCTGGGACACTTGTCCCGGTATCCTTTTTATGTTTCATTTGTTTTTGTTTTGTAGGCAGTAGGGAGATTCCCTTTGCTTCATTTCGGTAGATTCCCTCCGCTCCGAGGACCCGTGCTCATCCCCTACACCAATCATCTCGGTCCAGGTTCTTCTACTTTACTCTGAACTCTAGAATTAGTCCTGTGAGGAAATAGTCCGATTTAAGTGTGGGGTAGGATGCTAGAGAACCTTGCATGAACTTGATTGCCCTTGATTGTGTCTTGTGTGTGCCTCGTGATTCCATTCCAGTCTCTCTAGCATTAGAATGGCTTAGTTCTTGATTTTTGATGTTAAGTTGTTGTTCAACCCTTCATAATGATGCTTAGACTGCTTAACCTAGAACTTGAGAACTAACTTGTATACTTTGAAGCTAAATTGCCTACTCAGAACAGAATTTTTAAAATCACACTTGTAGTTTGTAGCCTTGATTGCATGAAAATGACCGAATCCGACTAGCAAACCAACTGTGAGCTTTTGATCCATTGCACGTAACTCGCAATTTTAATTCTTTCTGAGTGGTTTTCTGTTTACTTGAATGAGTTAGAATTTGCATGAGACCTACTCGAGACCACACGATGACACGAGTTCTAGAAGGATAGGGGCACCTAGATTCAGCTACTAAGCCAGATAGACTACCAAACGATAAATCCACTAGGTTTAGACCCTTGAGCTTGGCCTGTTCTTTCGGTTCGATAATACATTACAGCCATTTCCCATTTCTTTCATTCCCCGTTGATCCCCTGTGGTTGTAGTTCTAGATTGACCTACCGGAAGTCGGTTTGTGGTAACCTGCCTATAGCCATTAAACAGGTGGTCTTAGCTAATATGTCCAGACGTGTAAATCCCTCTAGCAACTAAAAGAAAATCGGCACAAAAGAAAAAAAAAGTAAAGTAAGAAAAGAAAGAAAATTTCAAAAAAAAAAGTGAAGAAAAGAAAAATCAGAAAAGTTTCAAAGTTTCTAGTTCAATAAAACGTTCTTCTCCCTACAAATGGAAGAACGAAGTCAAAAGAAAAGTTGAAAAGAAAGAAAAAATCGTGTAAAGAAAAAGAATAAGTGCTAGGTTGCTTGAGGGTATCATAGGACGAGCGTTCATCATTCCACCCGTGTTTGGTTAGACGGTAGGAAGCCATAGATTAGATTTGAGGGAAGTTAGTCGAAAGCTACACCGCACCAAGCCATCATCAAACATTCCCATCATCCATCGCATCATAAACCCAAGTAGTGTAGATTTCATTACGGTCCTAGCAGGGAAGTCCTTCTTGACTAGATACTCGTGTTGTCACAGTGGTGGAGATGTGGTCGAATTGCAAACCTATGACAGAATTCGGTAACAGAAAATGATCGAGAGCAGAAACACGTCCTTAAACACAGAGAGCGAGAGTTCCCCATTTTACTAAATATTTCCTGTGTGAGGAGTGATGACACTCGATTTGACGTGATTATTAGCCTCATTTAAGCGACATTTCTTTGCTTAAGACATGGTTTTTAGGGTAGAATAACGAATATTCAATCGATTTCCCTATCTCGTGCCATTTGTGTTACCTTGGCCCGTTTCGGGTCTATTTGATGGTTTTCTAGTGTTTTCATGTTAGCACAGGTTTTTGCCTTCAAATAAAGTAGCCATGGACGTGTCTAAAGCATTGGAACATTGAGGAACTGAACCGGAATCGATGAAAGGAGCCAATTAAGTTCAAGCAATCTCCTGCCCGTTTACAAAGAAGATTTCGCCAAAAATACCTTGTTATTTTCGGCGAAAATATTAGTTCAAATCGACTGATGCCACTTGAAGGATGGTTTCGGCGAAAACAATATGTTTTCAGACCGAAACCTATTCGGCGAAAAGGACAGAAGAAACAGCTGAGTGACCGACCATTTACACAAGCATTTTCGCCGAAAATTTCCCTATGTTTTCGGCGAAAATATCATGCCAATCCGGATCAGTTAGGGTTAAGTATAAATACTTAACCCGGCGGCCCAAAAAGAGGACACATAATAATTAATCATAATACAACTTTTTGAGATCAGAATTCAGAGAATCCTCTCAAGTTCTGGAGCGAGGAGTTCGAGTTCGAAGAGCCGGATAGAGATCGTGACGCCATCCCTTCCATCTCGGAGAATCGGAGCTAGGAGTGTTATCTACCGAAGATCGAAGTCTGTCAGAGTCGTCTAAATTAGGTTTTTCAGATTCTTTTCTGTTCTTCCTTTGAATGATGAACTCTTTCTTTATCTTTGTTTCTTTTGTAATGATCATGAGTAGCTAAACTCGTTAGAGCTTAGACTAGATGAACCCTAAGTGACCCAGTGCTTTAAAGCGGTCACAGATCGGCGGTGATTAGATTCAAAATTCAATCAGTTCTTTTTCATGTTTGATTTGTTCTTCATTGTTCATGTTTCTTGTCTGGATTGATCACCTAGATTAGATTCTTGTTAAGCTAAGGATAGAAGCGAACGCTCGCCTTACCTCAGAACATCAAATTGAACAATTAACCTTATAATTGGAGCGTGCCTTTCGTAGGAACCGGTTAGGGTTAATTCACTGCAAGAGTAACTCATTAATCACTAGTAATTACACCAATTAATTAAGTCGTTGCGAGACGCGACCGTACCCGGGCGGCTAGTTAATCTTGGTAGTTAGAACGGATAGAGCGAACGTTCGCCGGTCTTAAACCTAAGGGTAAGGAGTTATGGTGGTGTCTTAGTAATTGATTGAATGAGAATCAAAATCCCCTGATCTGTTGATTGCCATGCTCTGGGGAACGAAGGGGGATTGAAAGTCTAAGTTCGTCTGTCATCCTTGTTTTCAAACCCTAATTTCCAATCTGCTTTAGTTTAATTTTTTAATTTATCCGCATTTCTTAGAATTAGAAGTCGTGGAACTCACACCACACACAACGTGTTTGCATTTGAGTACTTTGCCAGTTTTGAAGTAGTCAATCATAGGAGACCCTCGGAATACGATCTGCTATAGCTTTTTCTTAGCATTAGTAGTTTATTTTGTTGAACCCTCAACGACAGGTTCACCAAATTGGCGCCGTTGCCGGGGAACTCTCTTTTGATTGTTCAAAAGAAGAACTGGCAATTTATTCTTCTATTTTCCATCTTTCATTTTTCCACCCACTTCGATTTTACGCTGGTTTTGTTTGTCTTTGTTATCTGTAGGTTTACAGGTGTATGCCTCACCGTCCTTGGACTCGCTCTCAAACCGAACAGGCTAAGAGTGTAGAGAGACCAGGCAGTTCTGCTACACCTCTACGATCACAGATTCTGAAGAAAGGTAGATCCAATCCATTCATCACTCCGATCAAGATCGAGGAACCGAAGGAGAGTTCCTCATCTCCATCTTCTCCTGTATCGTCATCTTCATCCGCTTCATACACCGAGTCGCTCTCACCTCCTCCATCTCCTATCATGGGCGATAGATTACCACCAAACGGCGATCAACCACCGCCGCCACCACCTGTATAGAAGAGTCTAGCAGACTATAACAAGCCGAGCGCGACTAGCGTTCGATCTGCCATTGCCGTTCCACGCATAGAAGGAGATCCTGACTATGAGATCAAGATTCCATTCTTGACTATGATCTCTAGGGATTTACAGTTTGAAGGCAGGCCCCTAGACAATTCGTGCACCCATCTTGCAGACTTCCTTGATCTCTGCAGTACTTTTAAGAGCGGAAATCTCGACAAAAACACTCTTTGTCTGAGAGCTTTTCCGTTCTCTCTGAAAGGCGCTGCTAAGAGGTGGCTTACTGGTAAACCACCTGGCTATTACCCTGATTGGGATACTCTGGCTCAGGACTTCGTTGAAGAATACTTCCCTCCAACCAGAACAACTGCCATCAAGGACAGCATTGCCAGATTCTCCCAGAAAGAAGGAGAAAGCTTGTATGATACTTGGAATCGATTCCAAGAACTTCTCTACACCTGCCCTCATCATGGATTCGAGAAGAGGCAGTTAGCTGAAATCTTTTCTCGAGGACTTCGAGAAGAATCTGCCAAGTGGGTCAATTCTCTAGCTGAAGGGGATTTCACTACACTCACTCTTGAAGCTGCTCTTCTTCACATCGCAAACTGTGCTTTCAAGTCAAGGAACTGGGAGCGACAATCTGAAGGATCGAGGAGCAAGCTAGATCTTGAAGCAGCTATCAAGGCAGAGGTAGAGAAGCATTTGAAGAAGTCTACCACACCGATCAAGCCGCCAGCAGCTTCTGTCTATGTTGCTGATTGCAAGTGGTGTGGAGCTTGCGCACATAACGGAGGCCGTTGTCAGAATTTTGGTAAGGCAGAAGTCTGGTCTGCCGAAGAGGTAAATTTCATCCAACAAGGCTTCGTTAATAATCAGAATGGTTATGTTGGATATCGTAACTTCAGACAGCAAGGGAACTATCAAGACAGACCTCCCTACAATGCTGGCGCCAACCATAACCAGAACCAGAATAACCGCCCGGCTGGTCCAGCTCAGGATCAGAAGCCTAACCATCCCCGGCAGGTGTCTACCAGCCGCCGCATCGCAACCGGGTAATTATGGAACTACTCCTGGCAATCGCCAGAATCAATATCTCAACAACACCTATCCAGGGCAGCAGCATCAAAGAGAGAACAATGTCAGTGACCTGGATAAGAAGCTCAGCCAGATCATCACAAGACTCGATTATCATGACAGTCAGTTTAAGGCTCAAGCTCTTCTCAGTCAAGAACAGATAGCATCTGGGCAAAGAATTGAGCAATCCGTGAACAACATCTCGAGCATGCTAGCATCTGGTCGACCATTTGGCCAGCATCCAAGCCAGACAGAGCCGAATCCGCGAAAAGAATAGGCTAAAATGGTAACTGCTCGAAAACTTCCAAACCTAATTGCGGATGCTTGTTCTGTCTTACGCAGGATCGCTGAGACTCCGGAGGAAGAAGAAGAACAGGAACCGACGCCTAAGGAGGATGATCCTCCTCTTGCACCGTACGTCGTGAAGCCTCCTTTTCCTAGAGATTTGCTGCCAAATGTAAGGATCGAGACTGGCATGAAGGGGAACAAGGAAGGATATCCTGACATTCGTATTAAGAAACCTGCCTCTCCATATCCAGCTAAGTTATCCGATCCTGGTTCTTTTACTTTGCCTTTGGTAATCAATGATGTTGAGATCGAACGCTGTTTAGTTGATCGAGGAGCGTCTGTTAATGTCATGCCTATGAGCCTGTTTGAAAATTTAAACCTAGGAGAACTTGAACCGCCTAGTATGCAACTCGTTTTTGCTGATAGATCACTTAAAACCCCTAAGGGAGAGATTAAAGACATTGTCACTAAATGTGGTCCATTCACGTTCTTAGCCGACTATGTGATTATGGATACTAGTACAGATGATTCTACTATTCTCATAGGTCGACCTTTCATGGCTACTACTGGAATGAACATTAACGTTCCAAATGGTTCTTTGACTCTAAGAGTTGGTAAAGAAACGAAAACTTTCCATCTTAAAGACGGCATGAAATATGACTCTAGGACTGAAGAATCTCACTGCCTAGCTGTTGAAACTGTGGGGTTGGCTTCGGTCAACTCCGTTACTAATGCTTCTTCTAGTTTGTCTAGATCAGTTGTTGCTGCAGGGATTGAACAGGTTATTAAGAAGAAGCCAGAAATTTTGGTTCAGAAGCCGCTTAAGAAGAAGAAGAAGGAACTGCAAGCCTCTTCTAAGCCACCGAGCGCTAAACCAAGCAGACCTCGAGGGAAGAACAAGAAGACGAAGACTCAAATGGTCTGGAGACCAAAAATTCCGCCGTCTTCCATCGAGGCAGCTGCACCACCATTTCGTTTCGAGCAACCGGCGCCGGAACAAGTATGGAAGGAGAAGCCGAAAGCATCTCCTAAGGAAATACTAACGATCACCGATCCTGGTGATAACAAGCCGAAGATTAAAGAAAAGGAAAAGCCGACAGTCCTCATTCCTTCCATCATCACACTCAAGAAGGATGATCTCTCTAGAGAACTATTCGGACCGTTCAAGTTCATTGATCATCTTCCCGATGGACGTACCAATCTTTTACATGCAAACGGGAAGAGATTCACGCTTACCGGAGAAGTCCCGAAGCTGTACTTCATGAACTCCGATGCAAGCGTGAAGGAGAATCTGAGTTGGGATGTCTCCTAATACCGTCCAGGTATAGTCCAGCTCAAGGACGTTAATAAAAGAGCGCTTCGTGGGAGGCAACCCACGGCTGGAGTCTGTTTTAATTTTTTGTCGAACTTGGTATTTTAGAGTCGGTTCGAGGGAGCCAAAAGTGACAGTTTGTTTGATTTATTATTTTTCGTGTAGAGTCTGTGTGTCATAGAGTCAGTCGCAAGTTGATTGATGTCTTTCCAATTTTTGTGGATTTAACTGTGATTTTCTGAAGTTGGCTGGATTTGCGAAAATATTTTCAACCCGAACAGTTCAAAATTTTTGGCGAAACTAAAACCCCATTTTTGGCGAAATCGTCTTTTGGTTTTCACTGATTCTCCTTGTTCCTTATTTTCGGTCTGAAATGTATTATGTTTTCGGCGAAATCGATTTTGAAAACCAAGCAGTGTTTTGAACTATAGTTTTCAGCGAAAAAGTGTTTCTGTTTTCGGCGAAAACGCACTTGAAAATCCGGTAGTGTATTTGAACTGAAATTTTCGGCGAAACCACCCTCTTATTTTTGCCAAAATAATTTTGAAAATCACCCCTCTATTCCTTTAAAATCCGGATTTACTTCCTCTCTCTCCTTCACTCATTTTCGTTCAACAACCCGAAAACCCCCTCCCCCCCTTATCTTTTTAAAAATCGCTGACCGCCACCCCAATATTCTCGTCGTCACCGCCGTTTCTTGCCGCTGCCGCCGTCACCGACCGCCGCCGCTCCCTTCCCTCCCAATTACGATTCCATCGAGCCCTAGAACAGCCAAATCGGAGCTTTGCAGCTCCAGTTCACCGAAACCCTCATTTTCAACGTTTTTCGCTGATTTCTCTCAACTCGTTCATTTTTAGCAGTCATGACTTCAAGGTAAGTTGTAGAGCTTTTCAATACGAATCTTTTGACATATAGATTGCTGAATTTCGTTGGGGTTGACTTTCGGTTGACTTTTCGGTTTGCCTCGTTTTGCGTGCCCACTGTTTTCGTGTGAACCAGGTTAGCTGAACTTATAGAACTGTTCTAGCATGCTTAGGGAGTTCCGTGCTTAATTTCCATATCATTTGATCATATGTTGCTATGCATAGGATTGATTCTTTGTGATGTTGACTTTTGTGAGAAATGTCAGTTTGACCATGAACTGTATTTGATCATCTGGCTGTCGTATGTGCTCATTCTCGTTCATATTATCGTGCTGTCATTTGAAATCATATTTTACCGTCATTCTCCAAGTTATGATAGTCTTGCCATGATTAGGGTTCAATATGCTTAAATGTTGACTTTCTAAATGTCGGTTTAACTTTTTTGAACTCTGATTGTGCTTATCCGATTCTAGCTGTTCCTAAGTATGTATTTTACTGTCTATGATTATCGGTTACTCCGCTTTGCTTACCCCACTTAGTTTCCCTCATTTCTTTGTGAAATTGAGTTTTTCTACTAAGTGTGGGTTAAGGTTTTGGTTGACTAATCTGTTTTCATTCTGGTTTTAGGAACACCACTTATGAGCGCAGGACTAAGGCGCGACTTGATGGCGCCTCGAGCTCAGGAGCTGCCGCTCCCGTCACACCTGTAACATCCCCGCCCAACCGAACGGTTTGGAACTTGAGTTTGGATGGTTTAGACATTGGAAACAATGTTCTTGAGGTCCCATCGAAGTTCGGGACGTTCATAGTTGACTCGGGTCGAGTATACAAGAGAGTACGTGAAAAATTGTCAATGTGGGCAGACCACGATACACGGCCGTGTATTACAATACACGCCGTGTATCATGATACACGCCGTGTAATCATGATACACGCCGTGTATCATGGTCAGACTATAAAAGGCTGATTTTACATGGAAATTCATAACTTCCCCTTCTTTCTCTTTCCCCAAAACCCGTATTTGAAGAAGCCAAAAACCATTTAGCTTTAATCCTTGATTCCAGGAGTTGTAGAGCTCCGATTGATGATCTGTTTGTTGCTACGGGTTCGTGGCGACGAGAGGAAGAGATAGCTATTCGTGATTCTTCGTATTTCGAATCGAGGTGCTGAAAGTAGAAGAAGGAAGAGCTACGTTTTTGGGACTGAGCCAGAAATCTGCAAGAAACTTCAAACCTCGATTCCGGGAGTTGTAAAGCTCCGATTGGCGATCCGTTTGTTGCTATGAGTTTGTGGTAATGAGAGGAAGAGATCGAACCTAGAGGTTCTAGATATTTCGGAGTAAGCTGCTGTCGGTCAAGAGGAGAATAGCTACGTTTTTGTGTCTGAGAGCTTGGCTGTTCGGGTTTCTAGAAGAGTTTTAGAGCCTCGTCTTCTTGTCAGGTGAGGGTTTAGCGTACGATAGGTAGTCTGGTCGGTGTGAGGAGTTACAATTCACACCTAGAAAAATGTAGGGCCTTGCATGAAATTGAAAGAGAGTAAAAGGGGAAAACTGTTCTGCAATTGATTGTTCTGTGAAATATGCTGTTTGATGATTGTTGGATGTTTGTTAATTGATGGATTGGTTTATGATTGATGGCTGTTTGTGATGATTTTGATTGGGGGAATTGATTAACATGGATGATAAATTGATCGAAACTAGTAAAGAGTGATAGGAGGGACGAGTCTGTGAACATGAGAATTGTGTATATTATGCTATTGTCAGTTTGTGGTTGCAGGAGGGTGGTCCTGCCAATGTGGGGTCGCCCTTAATTGATGAACAGGTGGATGGCTCCACCAATGTGGGGTCGTCCAATGAAGGATGTACAGAAGGGTAACCCTACGACTCATGACATGGCTTCCCCTGTACTTGCAGGTGGGGGTGGCCGGTGAGCTAGCCGTTTACCCTTAAACTGTTTGTGCTGTGGGAGGCGTTGAATGTCTTGTGATGTGTGGTTATGTGTGATATGGGATTATTGAATGATTTGGATTGTGTTGGGTTACATAATGTTGGGATTGAGATGATGCTTGGTGTTAATGTATGAATTATGCAACGTGCCTTTTAGGTAGAATTGATGTTGTGTGTGAAGATGGTTGTTAATGTGTTTAAGGTGGTAGACTTATGACTTATAATTGGCTAATAGAATTGGTAAAGGAATTTGTACGTGGAAGTGGACAATAGAACCGGTACGTGGAATTGACTTATGGAATTGGTTAGGGGAATTGGTGAATGGAATTGAGTAATGGAATCGGGTGTTCTGAATGCATGAGCTAGTTGAGCTGAGGTTGTATGACTGAATTGTATGAAAATGATGCTGTGTGTGTTGGTGATTGATTCTGTGTCTTGTGATTATTGTAATAAGGTTGGAGTCTTGGATGTGGATTGGTAAATGGTTGAGATGAACGAGGATGTTAGAATTGGTCGAATTGTGGCTAGGAATCATGTTAGATGAAATATGTGAACTAGATAGATTATGTGGTTTAATCTAGTAACGCTCAATAGGAGAGTTGAAATGGTAAATTGATGTTGTCTTGATTGTTATGGTTGTGTGATTGTATGGTTGACTTGTGTGAGTGTATGGTTGACTAGATGGCTAGGAATGGGAGTGAGGAGTTGGAACTGGACTTAGGATGTGTTAAGTCTTGCATGAACCCTCGAGAGTAAAACTGGATAACTGTCTGGTGATTACTATTTGATGAGCGTGCTGATTGATGTGTGATGTGGGGATTGGGATATAAGATGATAGCTAATGTAGTTGATCTAGAAATGTGAGATGGGATGGGGTTGGATGCGACGAATTCTATGATTGTATCTATTATTGCCGGTTGTGGTTAGACTAGAATTATGTCCTAGAATTGGAACATAGAATTGGTGTTTGGAACTAGAATGTGGATTTGTGGGGTGGAATCATGGTGTTGATTTGTGATGTGGATTTGTGGTGTCAATTTGTGATGTGGATTTGTGATGTGGATTTATGGTGTGGATTTGTGATGTGTAATTTGAGTAGTGGTTTTGCAAAGTGGAGTTGATCAAATGGAATTGGGTAAATGGAATTAAAATGATAGAACTGGAAGGAGCCAACGTTACCCCAATTGTGTTTCACCCACCGACGGACTGGTGGTTAGGGCCTACCGACGAACTGGTAGATTAGTCTCCCGACGGGGAGTGGTATTGTGGTATTGTGGAATTGTGGAAATTGTGAAGTGTTCCCCATGCGGTAGGGGAGCACGAGGACCTCCCATGCGGTAGGGAGGTGCACGAGGCCGGCGGGGTAGCGGGGGAACAACTCCTTATGGCGCCTAATGAACTCACATAGATAATGGAATTGAGATGCATGTGTGCTTTCTGTATGATGTGTGTTCGGACGTGTTTGTGAATTGCCTTGTGATGTGTTGTGAATCATGTTGTCATGCTGAGATGTGAGTTAGAGGTTGAATGGTCTATGATTGACGTTGTAGGTAATTGTGAATCTGTGCAATGTGAGTGGTGGTCGATGTGTGAGTGGAAGTGCTGTCAGTAAGGAGTTGAGATGTATTGTGATGTAAGGTTGATCTGTGTGCTTCATGATCTTGGTTATATCGTTGTATTTGTGAATTGATGATTTTGGTTATATGGTCGAGATTATGAGTTGTGGGTATTGATTTGGGGAGTGCACCTGTGAGATCACTTAGATAATTGAAAGAGGAAATGCAGCGTATGTGTGAATGTGCGAATGTGTATGAAGAGGTATACATGTGTGTGCTTTGATGGTGACTTGTCTTGTGATGCTAAACTGCTTGTTTGTGAAGCAATGCTAAATCGTATATATGTGAGTCAATGGTGAACCGTAGGAGTGAGGATCTTTGTTGTTATGAAGAACTAGTTCTGGTATGATGTTGATCTTATGCATGTTGATTTCTTGTGTACTATTGTTATCATGGATTGTGGAGGTTGATTTGATATTGAGCTTATGTGATCGCCTAGTATCATGTTAGGAATTAAAATGAGCTGGCTGTGTCAGATTCCGTTGCTTGATGTGTGTGTTGAGTTGGGATCGCTCCTAGGCTAGGTTCGGCGCATAGGTAGACCCAGTGGGTTCACTCAGTTTCATTAGGAAGCTGATCCCCCCCCCAGTTTCTCTTTTCAGGTGTTCGGTTGAGTTCGGAGGAGTTGCAGGTTGGAGTTGTGAAGTGAAGAATTAGGAAGTTATTGTGGAGTGACCATTGTTTTAAATTTAGATTTCAGTTGACACTTTTGGGTTGGAAGATTTGTAATCGTTTTGAGATTTTGTGATCGGTTGTGATCGGATTTCGGATTTCAGTTGTATTTCGGTTTTATTAAGTGGAGGCCTCCTTCGTTTTGAACTTGTATTTAAGAGTTGTTTCTGTTTCCGCTGCGTTTTACTCTTTTCTTTTAAAGCTGGTTCTTCAAGTAGCACACAAACCGGTTCGACCACGGGTGAACTCGGGTCGGTTTGGGATGGGTGTTACAACACCCGCCATTCTGGGTCCCCCACCTGCACTACCCCGGCGGGCTGGATACCATCGCACTACCGCCCGTCTACCTGACTTCTACTTCGAGTGCTTCCAGAAGCTCGAGCACGTTCGGGGAGCTGACGTGCGCCCTCTGTCCATGGATTCGCTCCAGGAGCATGACGAGGATTACAACCGGAACGTGCATGACGCCCTAGCACCGGCTGGTATCCTCGAGCTGACCACCATCGCCGCCGAGTTCCTAGACATTGCCCTCAAGGAGTTCTGGGCAACCTTTGATCTGGACGAGCACAAGAGGAAGCAGCGCCAGAAGGTTGTGACCTTCTATCTTGGTGGGGTGTACAGGCAGCTCACCTACGATGAGTTTGCTGCTCATCTCGGCATCCCCTACGAGCACTATCACGATCATCACCTAGGCTGGGGCGAGGATGATAACGACGAGGAGTACCACGCGCTCTGGAGCCACATGACAGGCATACCTGGCGATCGCCTCGGAGCGGGCAACTCAGTTAAGTCTCTCTCTCACCCGCTCTATAAATTTATTCATATGGTTTGGCGTAGATCCCTTTTATATGCACCCAACAAGGATCACCACCATATCCTCAAAGAGGAGCTCATGCTTCTCCGAGCCATCCGAGAGAGCTACCCTCTACACCCCGGCTGGGTACTGGCTCGCATCTTCCGCCAGAAGACCAGGAGCAAGACGCCACCTCACAGACTCTTGGGGGGCAACTTCATAGGACAGCTCATCCTCTCCTTCGGCATCAGCCATGAATATGGCCCGCACATTCCACGACACCCAGTTAGGACCGTTGGAGGAGACTTGGCGGTTGAGTACGACTTAGAACTCGACCTCAGTCCCCATGTAGCAGCTGATCCTCCACTCCAACCTATGGTCGAGTAGGAGGAAGAAGATGATGCTGAGGAGCAGCAGCCGCAGCCGCCACTAGTATTCCAAGATTATATACCCTCGCCACACCATCAGGCAGGGTATGCTCACCAGTCGCCGCCGCACATTCCCGATCCATACCAGGCGCCTCCCCAGCAGCCCCGACATCACCCCGCGGATGTTGGAGAGTTGTACGAGCTACTTCAGGAGTGGCGCATCACCGACAACGCCACTCAAGAGGCGCGGTGGACTATTATGCAGCAACATATGCGCCGCACCGACTGACGGTATGAGGCACAGATGGCGTGGCAACGCCAGCTCGGCGAATTTCTCCACTTTCCACCTCCCGGTTCACCGGACCAGCAGTGATCAGGTTGTATTCCTTTTCTGGTGTCTTCTTTTTATTTATTATTTTCGGATTTCGGTCCAACTTGTTTCTGTGTGGATCCGGGACACTTGTCCCGGTTTCCTTTTTATGTTTCATTTGTTTTTGTTTTGTAGGCAGTAGGGAGATTCCCTTTGCTTCGCTTGGGTAGATTCCCTCCGCTCCGAGGATCCGTGCTCATCCACTACGCCAATCATCTCGATCCAGGTTCTTCTACTTCACTCTGAACTCTAGTCCCTTCACTGTGAGGACACAGTCTGATTCAAGTGTGGGGTAGGATGCTAGAGAACCTTGCATGAACTTGATTGCCCTTAATTGCATTATTTGTGTGCCTCGTGATTCCATTCCAGTCTTTCTAGCATTAGAATGGCTCAGTTCTTGATTTTTGATGTTAAGTTGTTGTTCAAACTTTCATAATGATGCTTAGACTGCTTAACCTAGAACTTGAGAACCAACTTGTATACTTTGATGCTAAATTGTCTGGTCAGAACAGAATTTTAAAATCACACTTGTAGTTTGTAGCCTTGATTGCATGAAAATGACCGAATCCGACTAGCAAACCAACTGTGAGCTTTTGATCCATTGCACGTAACTCACAATTTTAATTCTTTCTGAGTGGTTTTTTGTTTACTTGAATGAGTTAGAATTTGCATGAGACCTACTCGAGACCACACGATGACACGAATTCTAGAAGGATAGGGGCACCTAGATTCAGCTACTAAGCCAGATAGACTACCAAACGATAAATCCACTAGGTTTAGACCCTTGAGCTTGGCCTGTTCTTTCGGTTCGATAATACATTACAGCCATTTCCCATTTCTTTCATTCCCCGTTGATCCCCTGTGGTTGTTGTTCTAGATTGACCTACCGGAAGTCGGTTTGTGGTAACCTGCCTATAGCCATTAAACAGGTGGTCTTAGCTAATATGTCCAGACGTGTAAACCCCTCTAGCAACTAAAAGAAAAATCAGCACAAAAGAAAAAAGTAAGTAAAAGAAAGAAAAAGAGAAAAATTTCGAAAAAAATGAAAAAAGAAAATCAGAAAAAGTTCAAAGTTTCTAGTTCAATAAAACGTTCTTCTCCCTACAAATGGAAGAACGAAGTCAAAAGAAAAAGTTCAAAAGAAAAGAAAAGAAAAAAATCGTGTAAAGAAAAAGAATAAGTGCTAAGTTGCTTGAGGGTATCATAGGACGAGCGTTCATTATTCCGCCCGTGTTTGGTTAGACGGTAGGAAGCCATAGATTAGATTCGAGGGAAGTTAGTCGAAAGCTACACCGCACAAAGCCATCATCATTCATTCCCATCATCCATCTCATTATAAACCCGAGTAGTGTAGTATTCATTACGGTCCTAGCAGGGAAGTCCTTCTTGACTAGATACTCGTGTTGTCATAGTGGTGGAGATGTGGTCGAAATGCAAACTTATGACAGAATTCGGTAACAGAAAATGATCGAGAGCAGAAACACGTCCTTAAACACAGAGAGTGAGAGTTTCCATTGTACTACATATATCCTGTGTGAGGAGTCTGGTCGGTCAGGTCAAATTCGTGCATAATTGGTTGCTAATTACTTGCCGTGTGCAGTTTATTAGTGAGACCAGGTAGTTTGGCTGATCTGTATGCATGTTAGGTTTCTTGTTCTAGGATCGATCTGTCTAATAACTTAGTGTGTTTGATTGAGCTCCAATTTAATCGATCTTATCAGTTATGAACATGAGCGTTTCTATTCAGTTTGCTTGAGGACAAGCAAAAGCTTAAGTGTGGGGTATTTGATGACACTCGATTTGACGTGATTATCAGCCTCATTTAAGCGACATTTCTTTGCTTAAGACATGGTTTTTAGGCTAGAATAACGAATATTCAATCGATTGCCCTATCTCGTGCCATTTGCGTTACCTTGGCCCGTTTCGGGTCTATTTGATGGTTTTCTAGTGTTTTCATGTTAGCACAGGTTTTTGCTATCAAATAAAGTAGCCATGGGCGTGTCTAAAGCATTGGAACATCGAGGAACTGAACCGGAATCGATCAAAGGAGCCAATTAAGTTCAAGCAATCTCCTGCCCGTTTACAAAGAAGATTTCGCCGAAAATAACAAGGTATTTTCGGCGAAACTATTAGTGCAAATCGACTGATGCCACTTGAAGGATGGTTTCGGTGAAAATAATATGTTTTCGGACCGAAACCTATTCATCGAGAAGGACAGAAGAAACAGCTGAGTGACCGGCCATTTACACAAGGATTTTCGCCGAAAATATCCCTATGTTTTCGGCGAAAATATCAGGCCAATCCGGATCGGTTAGGGTTAAGTATAAATACTTAACCCGGTGGCCCAGAAAGAGGACACATCATAATTAATCATAATACAACTTTTCGAGATCAGAATTCAGAGAATCCTCTCAAGTTCTGGAGCGAGGAGTTCGAGTTCGAAGAGCCGGATAGAGATCGTGACGCCATCCCTTCCATCTCGGAGAATCGGAGCTAGGAGTGTTATCTACCGAAGATCGAAGTCTGTCAGAGTCGTCTAAATTAGGGTTTTCAGATTCTTTTCTGTTCTTCCTTTGAATGATGAACTCTTTCTTTATCTTTGTTTCTTTTGTAATGATCATGAGTAGCTAAACTCGTTAGAGCTTAGACTAGATGAACCCTAAGTGACCCAGGGCTTTAAAGCGGTCACGGATTGGCGGTGATTAGATTTGAAATTCAATCAGTTCTTTTTCATGTTTGATTTGTTCTTCATTGTTCATGTTTCTTGTCTGGATTGATCACCTAGATTAGATTCTTGTTAAGCTAAGGATAGAAGCGAACGCTCGCCATACCTTAGAACATCAAATTGAACAATTAACCTTATAATTGGAGCGTGCCTTTCGTAGGAACCGGTTAGGGTTAATTCACTGCAAGAGTAACTCATTAATCGTTAGTAATTACACCAATTAATTAAGTCGTTGCGAGAGGCGACCGTACCCGGGCGGCTAGTTAATCTTGGTAGTTAGAACGGATAGAGCGAACGTTCGCCGGTCTTAAACCTAAGGGTAAGGAGTTATGGTGGTGTCTTAGTAATTGATTGAATGAGAATCGAAATCCGCTGATCTGTTGATTGCCATGCTCTGGGGAAGGAAGGGGGATTCAAAGACTAAGTTCATCTGTCATCCTTGTTTTCAAACCCTAATTTCCAATCTGCTTTAGTTTAATTTTTTAATTTATTCACATTTCTTAGAATTAGAAGTCGTGGAACTCACACCACGCACAACGTGTTTGCATTTGAGTACTTTGCCAGTTTTGAAGTAGTCAATCATAGGAGACCCTCGGAATACGATCTGCTATAGCTTTTTCTTAGCATTAGTAGTTTGTTTGGTTGAACCCTCAACGACAGGTTCACCAAGGAGTCTGGTCGGTCAGGTCAAATTCGTGCATAATTGGTAGCTAATTACTTGTCGTGTGCAGTTTATTAGAGAGACCAGATAGTTTGGCTGATCTGTATGCATGTTAGGTTTCTTATTCTAGGAATTAGCTGTCTAATAATTCATTGTGTTTGATTGAGCTCCAGTTTAATCGATCTTATCATTTATGAACATGAGCGTTTCTATTCAATTTGCTTGAGGACAAGCAAAAGCTTAAGTGTGGGGTATTTGATGACACTCGATTTGACGTGATTATCAGCCTCATTTAAGCGACATTTCTTTGCTTAAGACATGGTTTTTAGGGTAGAATAACGAATATTCAATCGATTGCCCTATCTCGTGCCATTTGTGTTACCTTGGCCCGTTTCGGGTCTATTTGATGGTTTTCTAGTGTTTTTACGTTAGCACAGGTTTTTTGCCATCGAATAAGTAACCAAGGACGTGTTTAAGGCGTTGGAATCTCGAAGGATTACACCAGGATCGATCAAAGGAGCCAACCAAGTTCAAACAAATCCCTGCCCGGTTTACAAAGGAATTTTCGCCAAAAATACCCTTGTATTTTCGGCGAAAATATGTTCACAAATCGGCTATTGGCAGCTGAAGGAATTTTCGGCGAAAGGATTAAGTTTTCGAACCGAGAAAGAAGTTCAGGAGAATCAGCCGGCGGACCCTTCATTTGCAAAGGAATTTTCGCCAAAAATTCCTCAATATTTTCATCGAAAATAATAAAAGAAATCCGGCTGATTAGGATTAAGTATAAATACTTAACCTGGCGGCCCAAATAAGAGATACATCATAATATACTTTTCGAAATCAGAATTCGAACAATTCTTTGAAGTTCTGGAGCGAAGAGTTAGAGTTCGAAGAGCCGGAAAGAGATCGTGACGCCATCCCTTCCACCTCGGAGAATCGGAGCTAGGAGTGCGGTTTACGGAAGATCAAAGTCTGTCAGAGTCGTCTAAATTAGGTTTTTCAGATTCTTTTTAGTTCTTCCTCTGGATGATGAACTCTTTCTTTGTCTTAGATTCTTTTGTGATAAACATGAGTAGCTAAACTCGTTAGAGCTTAGACTAGATGAACCCTAAGTGACCCAGGGCTTTAAAGCGGTCACGGATCGGCGGTGATTAGATTCGAAATTCAATCAGTTCACTTTCATGTTTGATTTGTTCTTCCTTGTTCATGTTTCTTGTCTGGATTGATCACCTAGATTAGGTTCTTGTTAAGCTAAGGATAGAAGCGAACGCTCGCCTTACTTTAGAACATCGAATTGAACAATTAACCTTATAATTGGAGCGTGCCTTTCGTAGGAACCGGTTAGGGTTAATCCACTACAAGAGTAACTCATAAATCGTTAGTAATTGCACCAGTTAATTAAGTCGTTGTGAGAGGCGACCGTACCCGGGCGGCTAGTTAATCTTGGTAGTTAGAACGGATAGAGCGAACGTTCGCCGGTCTTAAACCTAAGGGTAAGGAGTTATGGTGGTGTCTTAGTAATTGATTGAATGAGAATTGAAATCCGCTGATCTGTTGATTGCCAATGCTCTAGGGAACGAAGGGGATTCAAAGTCTAAGTTCGTCTGTCATCCTTGTTTTCAACC
>JAVBHU010000326.1:0-25129 GCA_034768395.1 Linum lewisii | reverse complement strand
AAGTAAAGTAAAGGCGCTTTCGAGCTGAGCTTTACAATGAAGGCCCTATTATTAGTAAGATGGGTTTGGTTTGAAGCATTTTTCCCCTTTCTGGTTGTCAAAAGGTATCGATCAAGGCTTTCCTTGAGTTTTGATTGCAGGGACGCCCCATCTATAGTAAAGGGGCGTTTTCAATAAGGCTCGCGCTAGGCGCTCCCTTTTTGCTTCCCTATAAAAAAAAATTGTAAAAAATTGGTAAAGACCCACCCCTTGTTTCAGTCAGAATGAGTCCCCGGGACCCCGGGACATTGGCTTCCGCCAACATGGACTATTAAGGATCGCATCCCGCGCATATTCTACATTATAGCCTGCAACTGATTCAGCTTCCGCTTCTGGGAGATCAAACGGAGCTCGATTATTTCTGCTAGACAAGAAATGAGGAACATAACCAATACAGGGAACAAGGGAATACCAGACCATATCTGCTTTTGCGCCATAACAATCTCACTCAAATTACGGGGACCTACACATATTAGTACAGTATACCGGGGTCCCCGCCAAACCACCCGTGCAAGTTTCCCTGCATGTGGCTCGTCCGTGCTTTCCAAGGCGCTACCTGTGACTCGGCATGGGAGAAGGGGGCGGAACTGCACATTTTCGGTGAAGAGCATTGTCTGAGTGAGTAGGCAGCGCCTACCAAGGAAAGCTTCTTGAAGAGGCTGGGCGGGTTCCTTTTCGGCGCCCACCCTTCTTTAGGTGTTGGGGCAACGAAAGCCCCCAGAAAGTTTAGGTTGGCTTCCAGCTCCATTGCGGCCGGCTCCCTGTTTCCGAGGGAGTTACGTCCTGGAGCGAACTACTCATTGCTGTCTTGCCCCAACCCCAGGAAGGGCATTTGGTGAGGAGCATTATTTTTGGGAGGGAAAGCGTGGTTGACAAGCTACTTCGAGGAGGCGACTGGACTGGAGTGCTTTCATCAAATGATCATGTGGGCTGAGCCATTCCCATCCCAAGTGGTGGCCCGATTGGGCCGGGTCGAGAAGAGATTTTACATAGAGACTACTGTTATCCGGAATAATCTTTCTATGTTAGCTAGCGGGGGCGGGCTTTCCTATGGTAGTCCCGCTGCGGCCTCTGACCGTCCGTCCCGTCTCATCTTGATTTGGCTATACTTTTATGTAGCCAGCCATGTTAGCTTCACATGAGAGCCTTTTTCTAAAGGCTAAAAAAAAAGTCATCAGTCAGCCCCTTTCCTATTCAGCTTTGCCGCCTATTATATTAGAGAATAGGTCCCTCAAGCTTAGCCCGCCCCTTTTTTCATCTATACTAGCTGCCACGGCCCCGACCCCATAGGAACGATTCCAGCCCCCCTCTCCAGATAAGAAGCAAAACGCGCCATCACCTACAGCCCTTTCCTCTGCCGGGGACTTCCATGAAATGGGAAAAAAGGCGGCATCGTCGTATCATCGACATTTGTTGCCCTGGTTTATATCCCGGGTACTCCTATGGCCGATCTGTCACCCAACCTCCTTAAAGTTAAGGCTTTGGCCCCGTGCCGTTTGGAGTTGGGGAATGGGCCTTATGGCACGGGATATCAGTTATTCTTGCAGTTCAGATAAGATTCGGACCGCCACTTCTCTGAAAGCAAAGGTTTTTCCTCCCTCCTTGGGGCCCCGTCCATTCGTTGGGTGATCCCTTGCTCTCGCGTTCGAGTGTTTGCTTGTCGTTTAGGCCGGTGAAATGAGATTTCTGCTCATTGCAGTAACTTCCGGGTTCTTCGCACCTGGAAGTACCAGGATCCTTGTGCCCCGGCCCTTGATCAGATAAAGCTGCCCGCCCTATGACCCACAAATAAAATGAGCCTTGCGACGAAAACGCGGACATTCCCCATGGGTGCGGTTCCCTCCGGTCCCATTCCCGGGTTGGGTTAGGGAACATCCGAGCGATTGCCTTCGTGGATCCAAACCCCACAAGGCGCACATAAGAATAAGACCAAAGAGACTTCATAAGAACCATTTGAGCTGCAGATCGAATGCTCCTAGAAAGGCATATTTTAAATAAGGGGTGAAATTCTCAACATCAACGAAGTTGATCATACCCTTCAGAACCGAAAAGCAGTCCTCTGTCACCCCCCACGCGCTTACGGCTCTATAACCCCAACCCCCTTCTAAACGGGGATTTTCGGGGCTAGCCCAATCGGTGACGTCCACATCTTCCCCCCTTTCAGACAAAACAAACCAAAAGTAATCAAACCTTTTCCTTTTTGTTTCTCCAAAAATTGAAAATTTTAGGTTTTTTTAAACCTTTGCCCTTTTTAGAAGAAGTGCTTCCGTAAAAAGTCAAATCGTTTTTTAACCCAAAAGACGCTGTAACGGATCATCTAATTCTGCCATCCTTCGAAGATCTTTCTTTTTTAAATTCCCCGGTTTTTTTTCCCCTTTTTCGAACAGCTTCTCTTAAAGCAATCGGCAAATGCGTGATACTAGCTTCAGCTTTAGTACTTTTGTACAGCCCCTTAAAGGGAAGGGAGGGGACGCGATTTGGGGTGCTAACTAATAGATGCGAAGCGAGGTGCAAAACAAGCGGGCAACAAAAGGGGTCGGGGGTAACGGGTTTTTTTACTGTTAGGCTTTCCTGTTCGAAAAGGCATGGGAAATTAACCTGCATAAGCAAAGCCAACCAAAGGGCTTTTGCTATAGTTCAAAGCCCGTTCATAGAAAGGCCCGGAGACATAGAAGGTGGTTTTCTTTACTTTTGTACTAGCGGAGCGACTTGTGGTAAAAGGGGGACTTTTTTAGGCTGCAAAGAAAAGTAGAAGCATAGGCGAGGCTTACCTGTCTTAAGGCAAGAACGGAGTCAGAGGTCGGGGGGGGGGGGGGGGGGGGGGGGGGGGGGGGGGGGGGGGGGGGGGGGGGGGGGGGGGGGGGGGGGGGGGGGGGGGGGGGGGGGGGGGGGGGGGGGGGGGGGGGGGGGGGGGGGGGGGGGGGGGGGGGGGGGGGGGGGGGGGGGGGGGGGGGGGGGGGGGGGGGGGGGGGGGGGGGGGGGGGGGGGGGGGGGGGGGGGGGGGGGGGGGGGGGGGGGGGGGGGGGGGGGGGGGGGGGGGGGGGGGGGGGGGGGGGGGGGGGGGGGGGGGGGGGGGGGGGGGGGGGGGGGGGGGGGGGGGGGGGGGGGGGGGGGGGGGGGGGGGGGGGGGGGGGGGGGGGGGGGGGGGGGGGGGGGGGGGGGGGGGGGGGGGGGGGGGGGGGGGGGGGGGGGGGGGGGGGGGGGGGGGGGGGGGGGGGGGGGGGGGGGGGGGGGGGGGGGGGGGGGCCCCCCCCCCCCCCCCCCCCCCCCCCCCCCCCCCCCCCCCCCCCCCCCCCCCCCCCCCCCCCCCCCCCCCCCCCCCCCCCCCCCCCCCCCCCCCCCCCCCCCCCCCCCCCCCCCCCCCCCCCCCCCCCCCCCCCCCCCCCCCCCCCCCCCCCCCCCCCCCCCCCCCCCCCCCCCCCCCCCCCCCCCCCCCCCCCCCCCCCCCCCCCCCCCCCCCCCCCCCCCCCCCCCCCCCCCCCCCCCCCCCCCCCCCCCCCCCCCCCCCCCCCCCCCCCCCCCCCCCCCCCCCCCCCCCCCCCCCCCCCCCCCCCCCCCCCCCCCCCCCCCCCCCCCCCCCCCCCCCCCCCCCCCCCCCCCCCCCCCCCCCCCCCCCCCCCCCCCCCCCCCCCCCCCCCCCCCCCCCCCCCCCCCCCCCCCCCCCCCCCCCCCCCCCCCCCCCCCCCCCCCCCCCCCCCCCCCCCCCCCCCCCCCCCCCCCCCCCCCCCCCCCCCCCCCCCCCCCCCCCTCTTCAGACAAAGCAAACCAAAAGTAATCAAACCTTCTCCTTTTCGTTACTCAAAAACTGAAGATGTTTTAGGTTTTTAATCCTTTGCTCCTTATTAGTAAGAAGTGCTTCCGTAACAAGTCAAATCGTTTTCAACCCAAAAAGACGCATGTAACGGATCATCTAATTCTGCCATCCTGTCGAAGATCTTTCTTTTTAATTCCGCGGTTTTTTTCCGCTTGTTCGAACAGTTCTCTTAAAGCAATCGGGCAAATGCGTGAACTAGTTCAGCTTTAGTAGCTTTGTACTAGCCTCTTAAAGAAGCAGGGGTACGCTGATTTGGATGCTAACTAAAGATGCGAAGCGAGGTGCGAAAGCAAGCGGGCAACAAGGGATCGGGCTAACGGTTTCTTTACTGTTGGCTTTCCTGTTGAACAGGCATAGGAACGTTAAGCCTGCATAGAGCAAAGCTCAACATGGGCTTTTGCTATAGTTCAAAGCCCGTTCATAGAAAGTCTGGAGACATGAAGGTGTTTCTTACTTTTGTACTAGCGTGAGCGTACTTGTGGTAAAAGGGTACTTTATTAGGTGCTAAAGAAAGTAGAAGCATAGGCGAGGCTTTTTCATTGATTTTTCCACAAACAAGTGTGTCTCAGGAAATCATCGATGAAGATGTTTGCCCGAGCGCTAGCCGGTTTTGTTTAAGATCGGTTAGGTATTTTCGTCTGGGATAATTCACTAGTTAGTCTAAATCGAAACGAACTTAGACATTCTTAGGAGGATACCCTATCCGGTGAGTCAGGACCGAACCTATAATAGGAGTTAGCTTTCCACTGAGCCTCTTTAACGCTTTGATCGAAGTGACCCTTCTTACTTATTACTTACGATATTTATGTATTATACAACAGTACACACAAGGGGAGCACTAAACGAGAAAACCCTGTCTATCCGCCAAGGAAGTGATCACCGTGTGGTGAACGAAGGATTATTATCCCTATAGAAAGAACAGAACCAGAACAGCAGGCACGAAAGAGTCATCGGAATACGCTGAGTAGGCTAGAGAGAGGGGACCACCAAGGAAGGATCCGTTCGTGTCGCAGTAAAGGAATCTAACTTGTTGAGCGACCCAGATATGGCTTTTCTTCGCAGGTTGTTTTTTTCCGAAGTCTGATCACACGTGCAGCGCCCTAACCAATGTTCCCCCTGCTTCTTAAGTAAGATAGAATCTCTGTGGGGATAAAGTCCTACTTCCTTAAGAGGTTGCTAGTCAAAGTCTATTTGAGAATTTTGTCCAGACAGAAGAAAAAAAAAAAAAAAAAAAAAAAAAAAAAAAAAAAAAAAAAAAAAAAAAAAAAAAAAAAAAAAAAAAAAAAAAAAAAAAAAAAAAAAAAAAAAAAAAAAAAAAAAAAAAAAAAAAAAAAAAAAAAAAAAAAAAAAAAAAAAAAAAAAAAAAAAAAAAAAAAAAAAAAAAAAAAAAAAAAAAAAAAAAAAAAAAAAAAAAAAAAAAAAAAAAAAAAAAAAAAAAAAAAAAAAAAAAAAAAAAAAAAAAAAAAAAAAAAAAAAAAAAAAAAAAAAAAAAAAAAAAAAAAAAAAAAAAAAAAAAAAAAAAAAAAAAAAAAAAAAAAAAAAAAAAAAAAAAAAAAAAAAAAAAAAAAAAAAAAAAAAAAAAAAAAAAAAAAAAAAAAAAAAAAAAAAAAAAAAAAAAAAAAAAAAAAAAAAAAAAAAAAAAAAAAAAAAAAAAAAAAAAAAAAAAAAAAAAAAAAAAAAAAAAAAAAAAAAAAAAAAAAAAAAAAAAAAAAAAAAAAAAAAAAAAAAAAAAAAAAAAAAAAAAAAAAAAAAAAAAAAAAAAAAAAAAAAAAAAAAAAAAAAAAAAAAAAAAAAAAAAAAAAAAAAAAAAAAAAAAAAAAAAAAAAAAAAAAAAAAAAAAAAAAAAAAAAAAAAAAAAAAAAAAAAAAAAAAGGGGGGGGGGGGGGGGGGGGGGGGGGGGGGGGGGGGGGGGGGGGGGGGGGGGGGGGGGGGGGGGGGGGGGGGGGGGGGGGGGGGGGGGGGGGGGGGGGGGGGGGGGGGGGGGGGGGGGGGGGGGGGGGGGGGGGGGGGGGGGGGGGGGGGGGGGGGGGGGGGGGGGGGGGGGGGGGGGGGGGGGGGGGGGGGGGGGGGGGGGGGGGGGGGGGGGGGGGGGGGGGGGGGGGGGGGGGGGGGGGGGGGGGGGGGGGGGGGGGGGGGGGGGGGGGGGGGGGGGGGGGGGGGGGGGGGGGGGGGGGGGGGGGGGGGGGGGGGGGGGGGGGGGGGGGGGGGGGGGGGGGGGGGGGGGGGGGGGGGGGGGGGGGGGGGGGGGGGGGGGGGGGGGGGGGGGGGGGGGGGGGGGGGGGGGGGGGGGGGGGGGGGGGGGGGGGGGGGGGGGGGGGGGGGGGGGGGGGGGGGGGGGGGGGGGGGGGGGGGGGGGGGGGGGGGGGGGGGGGGGGGGGGGGGGGGGGGGGGGGGGGGGGGGGGGGGGGGGGGGGGGGGGGGGGGGGTTTTTTAACCTATGCCCCTCAAAAGCGCTTATTGAGATTTATTAAAAAAAATCCGATCACCTTTTCTAGTTTTCATCTAAATCCCTTCCGGGGAAAAAACAACTTTTGGAGTCCGTTTTAAAAGGGGGTTTGTCTTTTTTCCATCTTTTTAACCGTAAGGGCCAAAGTCTTCGATCGTTGACTTTTAAAACCCTCCCCAAAGATGCGGCCGATATTAAATTGCCCAGAAGGATAGACTTTTAACCCAATTTTTATTCTCAAATGTATCTTTTTTCCCCCTTTTTGCTAATGAAGGGAATTTCCTTAGGTGTCTGTATAGGGTAAGCCCTTTTCAGGTCAAAGGAAAGCGGTTTTTCTTGTGTTTTGTTTCCCTTGTTCTTTTTCAAGATTCTTTGTTAAAGGGCATTGAATTTTCTATTTTTTGTCCTAAAGACTCTCCCCTTTTAAAAAGTTTATTCTAAGAAAGCTAACTCGACAAAAACCCCCGTACCCTTTCCAGAACAGTCAGTCAAGCCCTCCTCTCTAAATCACCTGATGTGATTGAATTTTCCCCGTTCAAAATTTTCTCTCTTCCCTAAAAACCTAAAATTTTTGGGCCTTTCCCCCGGAATTTCAGTGAAAAGGAATTTTTTGGTTTTTAAGAAACCTATTTTCGTTCATCCCCCCCAGCCTACCATTTCCCTGATATGTATTCCTGAAAAAAGAAAGGCGCCCCCATACGGGACCCTTTACTTTTCAAGAAATGAATACCTAAAGGCGGTTTTTCCTTGTTTAAAACGATTTTCGTGGGAAGCAAAAGTAACGCCCCGGGGACCAAGGTTGGTAAAATGCCCCCTGGTGTATTTGGGTTAAAGGCGCAGGGAGGAAAAATCAAAGGCAGGCAGAAAGAATTTAACATTTGTTAGGGGGGGGAATTATTTTAAAAAAAAAACCGCTGGAAAAAATTTTTTCCCAAAGAAAAAAAGTAAATAAGGGGGGTTTCCCCGCCAAAGAGGGCAAAAAGCTACAGGGAAGTCCGAGGGGGAGAACGAAATAGGCCTTCGCTAAAAGCCCCCTTTTCCCAGTCGCAAAAAATTTTAGGGGATTCCCCCGTTTCACGGGAAAGAATTTGGGGTTACAAATTTTAAAAAAAAAGGGAAGGATATGCCCCCCCCGGAAGGTTTTCGGGACCACAATGATCCGGGCAAACCCCTTTTCAATAGGTTTGATAAAGAAAGGGAAAACAGGAGTGACACTTTTAAGACAAAAAAGCCCCAGCGTCTGTACCCAAGTAAAAAAAAGGGCAAACTTGCCCCGGTCCTTAACTGGGTTTTTTTTTTTCTCCCCCAAAAAAATCAAGTTTTCCCTCCGAGTAGGTCACCCCATTTAGATTGTTTGATCATTGGGGGATCTCCGCCTCTGGACCCTTTCCCAAATCAATGGGGACATAGAAACGACCAGGCCCCTTTCTTAAAAAATTCTTTCTTTTGTTCGTGCCACCCCTTTAGTTTATTAGACTTTCCCCTTTTCCTAGCCCCCTCCGTATTGTATATGCTTTTAGGGGGCCCTAGGGCCCCTTTTTTTCCCTGCTTCCCCACCCCAAAGTCGGGATGGGTCCCCAAAATCTTGTCTGGAAAACACCCTATCTTTTATTTAAAGGTCTTCCCCCAAACCCAAAATTTTCAAAACCACGGAGATCCCCCTTTTTCGCCTTTGGTTTAAAGGGGCCGCCAACCATTGAAAACGTAAGGGGTTTATCTAGGCCGTAAAAAAGAAATAAAACCTCGCAAAATTCATCCCGAGGAAACCCAAATTTATGAAAGAAGTCTTTTTTTTTCCTTTTTCCTATTTTCAACTTCTTGATGCCCCCCCCCCCCCCCCCCCCCCCCCCCCCCCCCCCCCCCCCCCCCCCCCCCCCCCCCCCCCCCCCCCCCCCCCCCCCCCCCCCCCCCCCCCCCCCCCCCCCCCCCCCCCCCCCCCCCCCCCCCCCCCCCCCCCCCCCCCCCCCCCCCCCCCCCCCCCCCCCCCCCCCCCCCCCCCCCCCCCCCCCCCCCCCCCCCCCCCCCCCCCCCCCCCCCCCCCCCCCCCCCCCCCCCCCCCCCCCCCCCCCCCCCCCCCCCCCCCCCCCCCCCCCCCCCCCCCCCCCCCCCCCCCCCCCCCCCCCCCCCCCCCCCCCCCCCCCCCCCCCCCCCCCCCCCCCCCCCCCCCCCCCCCCCCCCCCCCCCCCCCCCCCCCCCCCCCCCCCCCCCCCCCCCCCCCCCCCCCCCCCCCCCCCCCCCCCCCCCCCCCCCCCCCCCCCCCCCCCCCCCCCCCCCCCCCCCCCCCCCCCCCCCCCCCCCCCCCCCCCCCCCCCCCCCCCCCCCCCCCCCCCCCCCCCCCCCCCCCCCCCCCCCCCCCCCCCCCCCCCCCCCCCCCCCCCCCCCCCCCCCCCCCCCCCCCCCCCCCCCCCCCCCCCCCCCCCCCCCCCCCCCCCCCCCCCCCCCCCCCCCCCCCCCCCCCCCCCCCCCCCCCCCCCCCCCCCCCCCCCCCCCCCCCCCCCCCCCCCCCCCCCCCCCCCCCCCCCCCCCCCCCCCCCCCCCCCCCCCCCCCCCCCCCCCCCCCCCCCCCCCCCCCCCCCCCCCCCCCCCCCCCCCCCCCCCCCCCCCCCCCCCCCCCCCCCCCCCCCCCCCCCCCCCCCCCCCCCCCCCCCCCCCCCCCCCCCCCCCCCCCCCCCCCCCCCCCCCCCCCCCCCCCCCCCCCCCCCCCCCCCCCCCCCCCCCCCCCCCCCCCCCCCCCCCCCCCCCCCCCCCCCCCCCCCCCCCCCCCCCCCCCCCCCCCCCCCCCCCCCCCCCCCCCCCCCCCCCCCCCCCCCCCCCCCCCCCCCCCCCCCCCCCCCCCCCCCCCCCCCCCCCCCCCCCCCCCCCCCCCCCCCCCCCCCCCCCCCCCCCCCCCCCCCCCCCCCCCCCCCCCCCCCCCCCCCCCCCCCCCCCCCCCCCCCCCCCCCCCCCCCCCCCCCCCCCCCCCCCCCCCCCCCCCCCCCCCCCCCCCCCCCCCCCCCCCCCCCCCCCCCCCCCCCCCCCCCCCCCCCCCCCCCCCCCCCCCCCCCCCCCCCCCCCCCCCCCCCCCCCCCCCCCCCCCCCCCCCCCCCCCCCCCCCCCCCCCCCCCCCCCCCCCCCCCCCCCCCCCCCCCCCCCCCCCCCCCCCCCCCCCCCCCCCCCCCCCCCCCCCCCCCCCCCCCCCCCCCCCCCCCCCCCCCCCCCCCCCCCCCCCCCCCCCCCCCCCCCCCCCCCCCCCCCCCCCCCCCCCCCCCCCCCCCCCCCCCCCCCCCCCCCCCCCCCCCCCCCCCCCCCCCCCCCCCCCCCCCCCCCCCCCCCCCCCCCCCCCCCCCCCCCCCCCCCCCCCCCCCCCCCCCCCCCCCCCCCCCCCCCCCCCCCCCCCCCCCCCCCCCCCCCCCCCCCCCCCCCCCCCCCCCCCCCCCCCCCCCCCCCCCCCCCCCCCCCCCCCCCCCCCCCCCCCCCCCCCCCCCCCCCCCCCCCCCCCCCCCCCCCCCCCCCCCCCCCCCCCCCCCCCCCCCCCCCCCCCCCCCCCCCCCCCCCCCCCCCCCCCCCCCCCCCCCCCCCCCCCCCCCCCCCCCCCCCCCCCCCCCCCCCCCCCCCCCCCCCCCCCCCCCCCCCCCCCCCCCCCCCCCCCCCCCCCCCCCCCCCCCCCCCCCCCCCCCCCCCCCCCCCCCCCCCCCCCCCCCCCCCCCCCCCCCCCCCCCCCCCCCCCCCCCCCCCCCCCCCCCCCCCCCCCCCCCCCCCCCCCCCCCCCCCCCCCCCCCCCCCCCCCCCCCCCCCCCCCCCCCCCCCCCCCCCCCCCCCCCCCCCCCCCCCCCCCCCCCCCCCCCCCCCCCCCCCCCCCCCCCCCCCCCCCCCCCCCCCCCCCCCCCCCCCCCCCCCCCCCCCCCCCCCCCCCCCCCCCCCCCCCCCCCCCCCCCCCCCCCCCCCCCCCCCCCCCCCCCCCCCCCCCCCCCCCCCCCCCCCCCCCCCCCCCCCCCCCCCCCCCCCCCCCCCCCCCCCCCCCCCCCCCCCCCCCCCCCCCCCCCCCCCCCCCCCCCCCCCCCCCCCCCCCCCCCCCCCCCCCCCCCCCCCCCCCCCCCCCCCCCCCCCCCCCCCCCCCCCCCCCCCCCCCCCCCCCCCCCCCCCCCCCCCCCCCCCCCCCCCCCCCCCCCCCCCCCCCCCCCCCCCCCCCCCCCCCCCTTTTTTTTTTTTTTTTTTTTTTTTTTTTTTTTTTTTTTTTTTTTTTTTTTTTTTTTTTTTTTTTTTTTTTTTTTTTTTTTTTTTTTTTTTTTTTTTTTTTTTTTTTTTTTTTTTTTTTTTTTTTTTTTTTTTTTTTTTTTTTTTTTTTTTTTTTTTTTTTTTTTTTTTTTTTTTTTTTTTTTTTTTTTTTTTTTTTTTTTTTTTTTTTTTTTTTTTTTTTTTTTTTTTTTTTTTTTTTTTTTTTTTTTTTTTTTTTTTTTTTTTTTTTTTTTTTTTTTTTTTTTTTTTTTTTTTTTTTTTTTTTTTTTTTTTTTTTTTTTTTTTTTTTTTTTTTTTTTTTTTTTTTTTTTTTTTTTTTTTTTTTTTTTTTTTTTTTTTTTTTTTTTTTTTTTTTTTTTTTTTTTTTTTTTTTTTTTTTTTTTTTTTTTTTTTTTTTTTTTTTTTTTTTTTTTTTTTTTTTTTTTTTTTTTTTTTTTTTTTTTTTTTTTTTTTTTTTTTTTTTTTTTTTTTTTTTTTTTTTTTTTTTTTTTTTTTTTTTTTTTTTTTTTTTTTTTTTTTTTTTTTTTTTTTTTTTTTTTTTTTTTTTTTTTTTTTTTTTTTTTTTTTTTTTTTTTTTTTTTTTTTTTTTTTTTTTTTTTTTTTTTTTTTTTTTTTTTTTTTTTTTTTTTTTTTTTTTTTTTTTTTTTTTTTTTTTTTTTTTTTTTTTTTTTTTTTTTTTTTTTTTTTTTTTTTTTTTTTTTTTTTTTTTTTTTTTTTTTTTTTTTTTTTTTTTTTTTTTTTTTTTTTTTTTTTTTTTTTTTTTTTTTTTTTTTTTTTTTTTTTTTTTTTTTTTTTTTTTTTTTTTTTTTTTTTTTTTTTTTTTTTTTTTTTTTTTTTTTTTTTTTTTTTTTTTTTTTTTTTTTTTTTTTTTTTTTTTTTTTTTTTTTTTTTTTTTTTTTTTTTTTTTTTTTTTTTTTTTTTTTTTTTTTTTTTTTTTTTTTTTTTTTTTTTTTTTTTTTTTTTTTTTTTTTTTTTTTTTTTTTTTTTTTTTTTTTTTTTTTTTTTTTTTTTTTTTTTTTTTTTTTTTTTTTTTTTTTTTTTTTTTTTTTTTTTTTTTTTTTTTTTTTTTTTTTTTTTTTTTTTTTTTTTTTTTTTTTTTTTTTTTTTTTTTTTTTTTTTTTTTTTTTTTTTTTTTTTTTTTTTTTTTTTTTTTTTTTTTTTTTTTTTTTTTTTTTTTTTTTTTTTTTTTTTTTTTTTTTTTTTTTTTTTTTTTTTTTTTTTTTTTTTTTTTTTTTTTTTTTTTTTTTTTTTTTTTTTTTTTTTTTTTTTTTTTTTTTTTTTTTTTTTTTTTTTTTTTTTTTTTTTTTTTTTTTTTTTTTTTTTTTTTTTTTTTTTTTTTTTTTTTTTTTTTTTTTTTTTTTTTTTTTTTTTTTTTTTTTTTTTTTTTTTTTTTTTTTTTTTTTTTTTTTTTTTTTTTTTTTTTTTTTTTTTTTTTTTTTTTTTTTTTTTTTTTTTTTTTTTTTTTTTTTTTTTTTTTTTTTTTTTTTTTTTTTTTTTTTTTTTTTTTTTTTTTTTTTTTTTTTTTTTTTTTTTTTTTTTTTTTTTTTTTTTTTTTTTTTTTTTTTTTTTTTTTTTTTTTTTTTTTTTTTTTTTTTTTTTTTTTTTTTTTTTTTTTTTTTTTTTTTTTTTTTTTTTTTTTTTTTTTTTTTTTTTTTTTTTTTTTTTTTTTTTTTTTTTTTTTTTTTTTTTTTTTTTTTTTTTTTTTTTTTTTTTTTTTTTTTTTTTTTTTTTTTTTTTTTTTTTTTTTTTTTTTTTTTTTTTTTTTTTTTTTTTTTTTTTTTTTTTTTTTTTTTTTTTTTTTTTTTTTTTTTTTTTTTTTTTTTTTTTTTTTTTTTTTTTTTTTTTTTTTTTTTTTTTTTTTTTTTTTTTTTTTTTTTTTTTTTTTTTTTTTTTTTTTTTTTTTTTTTTTTTTTTTTTTTTTTTTTTTTTTTTTTTTTTTTTTTTTTTTTTTTTTTTTTTTTTTTTTTTTTTTTTTTTTTTTTTTTTTTTTTTTTTTTTTTTTTTTTTTTTTTTTTTTTTTTTTTTTTTTTTTTTTTTTTTTTTTTTTTTTTTTTTTTTTTTTTTTTTTTTTTTTTTTTTTTTTTTTTTTTTTTTTTTTTTTTTTTTTTTTTTTTTTTTTTTTTTTTTTTTTTTTTTTTTTTTTTTTTTTTTTTTTTTTTTTTTTTTTTTTTTTTTTTTTTTTTTTTTTTTTTTTTTTTTTTTTTTTTTTTTTTTTTTTTTTTTTTTTTTTTTTTTTTTTTTTTTTTTTTTTTTTTTTTTTTTTTTTTTTTTTTTTTTTTTTTTTTTTTTTTTTTTTTTTTTTTTTTTTTTTTTTTTTTTTTTTTTTTTTTTTTTTTTTTTTTTTTTTTTTTTTTTTTTTTTTTTTTTTTTTTTTTTTTTTTTTTTTTTTTTTTTTTTTTTTTTTTTTTTTTTTTTTTTTTTTTTTTTTTTTTTTTTTTTTTTTTTTTTTTTTTTTTTTTTTTTTTTTTTTTTTTTTTTTTTTTTTTTTTTTTTTTTTTTTTTTTTTTTTTTTTTTTTTTTTTTTTTTTTTTTTTTTTTTTTTTTTTTTTTTTTTTTTTTTTTTTTTTTTTTTTTTTTTTTTTTTTTTTTTTTTTTTTTTTTTTTTTTTTTTTTTTTTTTTTTTTTTTTTTTTTTTTTTTTTTTTTTTTTTTTTTTTTTTTTTTTTTTTTTTTTTTTTTTTTTTTTTTTTTTTTTTTTTTTTTTTTTTTTTTTTTTTTTTTTTTTTTTTTTTTTTTTTTTTTTTTTTTTTTTTTTTTTTTTTTTTTTTTTTTTTTTTTTTTTTTTTTTTTTTTTTTTTTTTTTTTTTTTTTTTTTTTTTTTTTTTTTTTTTTTTTTTTTTTTTTTTTTTTTTTTTTTTTTTTTTTTTTTTTTTTTTTTTTTTTTTTTTTTTTTTTTAGTTGACTTTCCAAAAAAAAAGGATTTCAAGGAAATCATGGGATGAAGATAGTTTCCCACGAGCGTGGGCCCCGGTTTTGTTTAAGATGGGTTAGGTATTTTCTGTCTGGGATAGATTCACTAGTATAGTCTAAATCGAAACGAATTATGACATTCTTAGGGAAGGAGTATCCTCTATCCGGTGAGTCAGGACCGAACCTAGTAAATAGGAGTTAGCTTTCCACTGACCCTTCTTTAACGCTTTGATCGGGAAGTGACCCTTCTTACTTATTACTTACGATATTTATGTATTATACAACAGTAACAAGCACAAGGGAGCACTAAACGAGAAAACCCTGTCTACCCGGGCCCCAAAGGGAAAGGGTAAATCACCCGTGTGGTGAACGAAGGTTTATCTATCCCTATAGAAAGAACAGAACCAGAACAGAAAGGCACGAAAGGAAGTCATCGGAATACGCTGTAGGGTAGGCTAGAAAAGAGGGGGGCCCACCAAGGTAAGGATCCGTGGTCGGTGTCGCAGTAAAGGAATCTAACTTGTTGACGCAGACCCAGATATAGGCTTTTTTTCCCGCCCGTGCATATGGCAGTTTAAGTCTCGTATGAAGCACCTGGCAATAGAGGGCGTGCCATAACGGAAGGGCTATGGGTTTGGAGTTTAAGCAGGAACTGGCCCAACCAAGCTTTGCACCTTTTGTTGGGGACAAGTAATCCCTTTGCTTTGTAGTTCTAGTTGCGGATTCCCGGATAGCTAGAGTTTAACTAGCAAGTTTCGTAAGCCAGAAGAAGGCCAGTGGGCAGGAGGAAGGTCGGTCTGTCTGACCTGTTGATGCATCACTCTTTAGACTACGATATTCTTGTATTAAACCTACTTTCTCGGAATATCTTTTTTAACCCAGCCCAGCGTGTCGACGTCATCGGATGCCAACAAAAGTGTAACTATCAAGCGCTAAACCGGATCTATACTATCATGGAAACAAGGAGAGGGCACATTCTTATCTGGCCTGGCTGGGATCGTTCACCATAAAGGTAAGGGTCCTCGGGCAAGGCAGCTCACTCATCAACAACAAGTTATGGATCGGATGATGCCCCTTTTTATATGGCTTTTTTTTCTGCTTCTTCTTCCTCGAGTGCTTGAGTAGGGAAGGGCCTAACTGCTGTTTTAGTGAACTTGTGTCCATCTGCTTTCTGCTTCACTTCAAAAGAATGACGTAGGTAGACTAACTATAAGTAGTAGGAGTTCCCGTCGAGAGGATTTAGGAAAGATCCGATACCAAGTGAAAGCAAGCGGTGCTATAGTTGGTCAGCATACTGAGAGTCGTCTTCTTGCTCTTGTTGAATGTGAAGTTGTGATCAGCTGTAAAGAGCTCTTGTTTCGTATTCGGATTCCGCTAATATCGTATATAACACAAACAGAATTCAAGCTCTTATAGTTGAGACATAAATCTAGGGCCAATGAGTGCTACAGTAGTGCCTTGCGGGGTCGTAGCGCCGGTTACCGAGGGTTTTTATCCTTGAGGAGCTTGATTTCAATTTGAGATTTCGATTTAGGTTAGCCATTGAATAGCTTCATTTCGAACTATATCCGAATCCAGACCAAACATTCAAAATTCCATGGCATTTTCACTTGATTTTAGAAAAATCCCCCACCGGCTTCAAAACTAGCTATTCTGCTGACGATTTTAGCCTTTATATATCACCCCGAATGGAGTACTCAAGTTGAACCGGGCGGAAATATCCTTTGGAAGGGTCTGTTCGAGAACTTCACTCTAGGGTGATTCCAACCTCGAACATCGGTTTTCTAGCTGCCCAATCTATATGGAATTGGGCTAGGCCAGCTACTCTCTACCCGCGTTGGTCCATTGATCCCGAGCTTACGCCCCGCCTATCCGCTAAGGCCCACCTAAGATCTCTTTATCTGAGGCCCCTCACCTTCCCGTATCTAAATCTTTATCATGGTCTTATTCATACTACCTAGGGGATAAGATAGTGTTCCAGAAGAGCTTTTTGCCTACTTGCTTGGTTACAGTGTTTACCCGAAAAGATACATTACATTTCAGGAATCCCCCTAGTTAGTTACCAGGGAGTCTCTTTCCGCCCGCCACGTACACGTATACTTTACGTACACAAGTGGTCGAGCGAGAATAGACGATGCAGGTCATTAAGTGGGACTTTTCTTTAAGGCATTCCTTTCCGCAAGCCTCTTTTCATTCTAGCGGTCAGTCTGTAAGTGAAACTCAAGTCCATCCGATCAGCCAGTTGCAGAAGAAGCTAAGCTCGCCAGCCAGTAAGCCCTCCAGCGGAACGACGTTGCTTTGGCGTCAAAGCGTCAATCTGTAGGTTCGGGCTAAGATCAGTCTATTGCTACTTACGGTGATAAAGAAAGGCCCTTCGAACTTCACTATCTGGCATCACAGCCTATTCCGACAACGTGCCAAGCAAAAGGCAACGGTATGCCGACAACAGAAGAAAAGGAGCAAAGCCATAAGCCAAGCTAGCGTGCTGAACAGAAAGTCGTAGAGTGATCACAGCTTATTCACCAAGACGTGTGAACAGCGCCTATTCGATAGCAGCTTGTACCCTTATTCCGATAACAAAGGGAATTCCTCCTAAAAGAGCTGATTCAATCGGGTTATCAGCTTCGGCTATTCTCACTGCTAGCAATCCAGTTAGTTAGGTCTCTCTTATACAGTCTTAGATAATATCTAATCTGATCAGATAACGGAATTCAATTAAACCCGTTGAACTGTTCTCTTAGAGAAGTTCATATTCATCTATCCCGCTGACTGGCTTATAGATGCTCAGTTGACTCAGGAGCTTCCTAGTATAATGTCTACTAGGATAGATTACTCATATAGCGCGTCTTCCTATAACGAGCTTAAAAAGATCCCAGGTTACTCCTAAAAACAAGGCTTAGGAGGGTTGCTGACTACTAAAGGGTAGCTTGCTTACGCACCAGGGATTTTAGGATTAGCTGGTGACTGACGAAAGGGTTTAATAAATGGAGGCTGACTTGCTCGCAAAAGGGTACAACGCTGGTAGGCTATATAGGGATTTACGGATACAAAGGTTGGATAAGGTTAGCTTACTCCTCTCCTACTCAAGCATTTGGATACAGAGAACGACTATCCCGCTGGATCCTCTGTTGATGCTTAAAGGCTGGGCGGCTATAGGCGGACTACATAACCTTACGAGTGATTAGCTTAAACTTGGGACTGATAGCCATACTCTAAAAGCTTGCACGAGGTCTATCACTATACCCCGGGATTCTCTAGCTCTTGCACGCTGACTTTATCCTATGGTCTCTCTCGGGGCAAGGTAAGCTTTCTCTTATTGCACGCCTACCTTTCTTTGTAAGGGGTTTTGGGATGAGGATAATTAGTTTGTAATTAGCACTAAGGCAGTGGAAGCAGAATCCGTTGATGAATGCTTAAAAAAAAGAAAAAAAGTAGGATAAGGTTTTGTAGAATAGGTAGGGCACGGCTCTTCTCTCAAATAATCCTATCATCTATGTCTTCGTCCGAGTGGATTTCCCATGGTATGAAAAGTCGGGAATATCTATATTTACAAAAAAGAATTTGTGGACGGATGCCCTTGATCAGGAAGTCGAACATATGCCCGTATAGGTAAAATACAATACGTCGATCATACTAAAATACAGGACGGACTAGAAGCTAAGCAGTCCTTGATTGGGAGATTTCATCCCTTCAATAGCAGCCCTTGTACTTATTTTAAGCTCTTCACTGGCGCCTTTGTATGTCTCAACTTGACCTCTTATTGCCGGTTATAGGCTTGGTTGTCGGGCCGGCAGTTCAAAAATGTTTCGGATACAGCCCCAACACGTCTTTCGTCTAATCGGGAGAAAAAAGGAAAAAGGCGTTATTGCTGTGCTTCCCTTCCCAGTCACCATTCCGACAGGGAATGAAGCGAAGGTAGATCTAAGAAGCTTGAAACTAGGCAGCAAAATAAGGAAGAGTGGCTTACCGCAGGCTTTTCAAAACAAATACTTCAAGAGATATCGGCTAAACGAAAAGGGGATTTGTGCTTTCCTCTTAAAGTAGGGGTTGGACCAAGAAGATAGGTCACAAGTGGCCTTACTCTCTTTCTTTCGGAATGAGGATGGGAAGGCCTTCCACTCCAATAAATGATAGGACAGCTTTTGGTGCCCTACTCTCGCGGAACGGAAGGAAAGAAAGATCACTCGCTGAACAGTGAACACTTGATATATCTATCTTCCTGGTGAAATTGGATGTTTCAGCAGCATCATAAGGAGCTCATAGAGCCGGGCCATTCCACTAGCTTGTTTGCTGGTGTAGCAGATATGGGTTAGACAGCTTTTACGCTAAGTATAGATGAAAGCCTATTCGTTTAGAGCCTATTTCCTTCCTATTTGAGAGATACCAATCTGACAACTCAAAAGTCTCATAAGAGATCTCCTTTTCCCAGAAAGAGTGAGCCAGTCGATCTAACATTCTTCTAGCCAGAGAAGAAAGGAGGACTTTCTTACTTTCCGAGTGATTGGTTTTCATTGTTTTGAACTGATCGACAGAAAGCAGGAAAGACATTAAAAAGCTGTCGTTCAGCAGCTCCTTTTTCTAACCCCGAAGGGGGAATTCAGCCAATCTAGAGATCCAATCCCTCATGGCACACTTTCACGATACACTTTCGAAATGAATGTTCTTTTGGGAAAAGAAAATGTAGAATAATACACCTACGAGACAGGCCTTTGTCTTTTGCCTCGGCCAACCAACACTAGTCTCGGTGCGCCTCCTAACCGTCTAACTCGCTAAGGAGTGGTGAAACTGGGCTACGAGGCAATCAAATTCATTGATCGCCAAGTTTTCCTTCTTTTTTCAACCCTACGCGGCAGCTGCTGGGGAATATGGGTTACCCTACAGCAGTGTATAAAAGGTCTCTATCCCGCCCTTGCACTCACCTTTGTCTCTGCTGCCGCTACCTTTCTTTGAAAGACTTTTCTTAGTCCGCCTTCTTGAGAACTCTCTTTCTCGAGATTACAATAAATGTACATGTGTACAGCAATTGCATGTGTAATGTTCATGTTACGGGCGTGCACGACAAAAGCATGGGTAAGCGAACCAAAGCGAAACCATTACAGGACCTGGAAAGGTGCCTTTTTGTTTACTTATTTTGGATTTGCTATCCACTATCAAAGGGGATTTCCCGAAATCGATCGTGAAATGGTACCGTATGCCAGCCTCAATCCATCAATGGTAGTTCGCCAGGCCCGATCTAACTATTTAAAGGGGAGTTAGCATCAGAAATCTATCTTTCCATGGTCGTTTACGCTGCTTTAAAGCTCTGCTCCTCTATAGTCAATAGAAGAGGGCACTACCTTCCAATGCCGCAGCGGCGTTCTTCCTTACCTGACACCAGGCCAGTCAATCTTCTTTCTTTCTCTGAGATAGTGATTCCAATTTCTTCCTTTTTTTCACCTACTTGTAGGTGGGTTGGCTATCGCTTAGCAAACGAAATTGGAATTACCACAGCCACAAGCCTATCAACTCATAAGCACCAATACAGACGTAATAAGGCATAGAGGGCTAGTCTAGACTAGCAAAGCCATTCGCTGCGCTCCTAACACGCAGGCTAGCTGCTAAACAAAAACTTGCAATAGCAAGAGCAAGTCTTCGCTCTTTCACTCTAAAGCCTTACTTCTTCCCCGGAAAATGAGGAAGATAGAAAAAATGAGCTCAAACCACCTGCACTAGGCCTTGGGTGACATGCAGGCGAAGACTATTGGTCTATTTAATATCGGGAACAAGATCATTCATATCGTAAGGAATCAAACTATTAACCTTACCGGGATGGGTTCTCGCTTTCACTGGATTCACTACTCTAAGTTCAGTGACTCTCGGATATCAATCAGAATAAAGGGTAGACAGAACCATTAGCATTGTTAACCCATCTCTCAACTCAAGGTACTCCTCTCTCTCGGGTGAGGGTCTGAGATAAGATAAATTAGCAATCCCCTTTTATCAGAACCCATGTGTAGCTCTTGAGCCTTCTCTGAAAAGTGTGACTAAGTCAGTCATTCCAAGACGGACAGAAAAGCCATAAGCGATTTTTAGAAGCAGTGAGAGAAATGTCATTAAGAAGGAATGGAATGGTGGAACTTCTTTCTTTCTATCAATTCCGGGAAAAGAACTCCCTTCACTAGAAGCGGATGGTGTTCTTGATCAAAGTCCGAGCTCTGTAAGCACGAAATAAGGTTTATGCGGGGCTGGAACCGCCCTTTATTGTGCTACATCAGTACAACCATTAGAGCCTAAAAAAAGGGTAGCATAGCTAAATTCCTCACCGAGATGACTTTCTCTCGATCAGATCGTCCCATCAGAGCGATTAAAAGCATCTTTGTACGAAAAAGGTCTTAGTGCTATAATTGAGCGAGCCGTGGATTAGAAATAGTAGCAACATTTAGCTGATCGCACAACCAAGCCAACTATAAATAAATAGAAATATGGTTGTGCCTCTTTTTGGAGACTTAGCTCAATGGCTAACAGTAGAAGTGTTCTGAGTTAGTCACAGGGAAACCCCCAAGCTCTTTCGAACTTCTGACTCTATAAACTGAACTTGTCTGGCTTGCTTGTTTAGCTTGGCCACTCTTTGAATGTGTAAAGTTCGAACAAAGAAGAGCCGGGTCGGTGGCATCAAAAAGACGCTTATCTATAGCCGGAAAGGGAGGATGTGAAATCATGCCACCAAGGCTGTTAAGCACAGATTCAAAAGAAAAAAAGAAGTATGAGATGGAGAACGAACCAGAGCTATCTTATTTTCTCGAGCATCGAATGGGTACCATGTTAGGGGCTTTTAACGTGGCTTTGTTGCCTTTCGGGAATGGGAGGTTCGAAGAAGATTAGTTCAATAGCCAAAATACAAAGCTGACCAGAGAAGGTTAGTTTAGTGACCCGCGGAGATAGAAAAAAAAAAGTTCTTCGAAGCTGTGCTAATGGTGGTCAAGGATAAGGTAGACGTTTCAGTGGTAAAAATTCTTTCTGCACGAGAAAGAAGGGGGACTCCACAGAGAACGTATGAGTCAGTGACAATAGTAAAGATGAAGTTTTTTCGGCAACGTTTTTTTCCAAGCAAGATGCAAGAGGGGACGGGTGTGTTTCGGCACTTAGACAAGATGGAGAAGATTATCAAAGAATTTCTAGCAGTTAGAGTAAAAATGACCGATCGTGATCAGTGAGCGGGAAGTCTGCTGAAGTCGTTTGAGTCTTTGACAACCACTCTCTCCCGTGAAACTCCTCCTTTAATTTAACTATGATTGATCTGACCATTTTCTTTAGGCAGAAGCTGAAAAGAGATTTGAATAGCACTCTGAAAAGACTAATGCTGCACATAAGAATATGTTTCAAAAGAAGAATAAGCACAAGGTGAGTGCAGAAGGACCTTAAAAAACATAGAGTGTAGGTCCTGCAAGAATTAGAAGGGTTACTTTTGAGTGCCTTCTTTCTTTTGGTAAAGGTCAACGGTCCAGTTCAAGCATTGGCGCATAACGGGAGGCTAGCTCAGTAGATTACCCTTCCTGTAGTTCTTGAGTTTAGGAGTTAATGATTTGCGCAAATCAGCTGTCGCAGCTGCTGATAGCTTAAGAGAGAAATGTCATTGTTTTTTTAAACAAAATGCCTATCATGTGTATGCTTTGCTTTCTAGCTGGCTAGCGCTATAGGGCTGTGAACGTGAACCAGTCGTAAGGCAGGCTACTTTTTTTACGATAAAGGATAAAGACCAAAAAAAGAAACTGACTTCCCGGCGGCCAATTCCTTCTCATCGAAGAAGTCTATTCAGAATTGAGATTTCGAGAGGCATATGAATATGATAAGTAGAGCGTCCTTGCTAGGAATTAGCGTTAAGCGGGATAAACCAAGCAGCCTATATTCTACTGAGCGAAGGCAGCAGCGACTCAACTCCGAATAAGGAGAATCGAGGAGAGATAGGCCGAATGAGGTCAAGAGATTGACTGAAATTAGGTTCTTCTCTAAACGGGAAAGAAAAGGCAGAATGAACCCTGAAAGATGTTCTACCTTACCTTTCATGAATGGCATTTCCCGATGGTTGCCCAGAGCAGAGGTTTATGGCTGCACTTCATCTAATCAATTCCCCTTCATAGTGAGTCTATCCTCCTTCCTCAAGACTCACAGCTGATACGAAAGCAGCGGTTACGCATTCAGTTACCTTTTCCAATTCTAAGAGCAGTTATTCCAATTCCTACTCAATGTAGTGCACTCACTAACTTGACAACCGGGGAAGACTTGCTTCAAGGAGGAAATTGGGGATACTCATAAATGCAGTAAGGAAGGAGAAGCGGACGGAAAGAGAGGGTATGTATGAAAGATCATGTTGAGGACTCATAAAAGGAAGGCTCGGAGAGCTATTATATGTTCGATCGGTTGTGGGCGAAAAAGAACGCACTCTGGAACTTACGCTACGAGAGTTGGCAATTACCAGCTTGAAACTCCAACCCAACTCGCAGCCTGTGGTAGTTCGACCCTACCGGTATGCTCATCATCAAAAGGATGAAATTGAGAGTCAGTGTGCAGAGCGGCTTTCAATCCGAGATCATCCCCTGGGAACTACGAATTCGCTAAAATAAAGGCTTTTAAGCAACGTTATCGTGCCCTAAAATGAATGGTACTTCATGTTTTTGTGCTAAGCGTTTGTTAAAGATAAATGCCCAATTCTGCATTGAACGTCGGTATCGAAGATCTCGGACAGAGATAGGGGAAGAAGGTTGGCCCAGGCTCAAGGACGTCCAGTTTTTGATGCTCCAATTCAAATCCCCCACATCAGGGCTACCTTTCCGCGTCCAGCTGCGGTAGAGCGATCTGCTCTAAGCCTGTTTGCCCCGGACGACTCAAAGAAGGATGCAAGTCAGGAGGAGTTGTCGGGCCTGTGACGGTTGGAAATCAATGCTATGATTGAGGAAGTAGAGACCAGGACAGAGGAAGCCGGCCCATCCAAGAAGGCTCACTATTCAATTCGAAGGTGACACCCCTTGCTGTCTTTACGAAGATTTGCCTTCTTTGCTTCTTTTGTTTGAAATAGGACCGGACGGGGTCGAGTGATCAAACTGTCATTGAAATCTCACGCGCTCGAAGAACTCCTGCGCAGAAAAAAAAAGAATGAAGAAGAGAATCGTCTGTCGAAGTAGAAGCTGAGAATAAAAAATTTCTATCTCCTTCCATTCAAGGAAAGAACTCTTTAAGCGGATCAACAAAGGAACGAAGTCTCACTTGCACAACCCAGCTTAGAAGTTCAGTTCTTTGCCCTGTTCTCTTATTGGCATCTAGTCTAATCGATTCCTAACAGCGGTAAGCCCGATAACTGGGAAAAAGGCAAAAACACTAGCTGATAGAGATGGCACAACTCCTTCTTCTTTCTCTGTGAGGAAGTTAACCAGAATCCGCAGCTATTGAAGACGGTCTTGGCCCCTGGGATAGGAAGAGCAGGCATGCCATGAGTTCAGATAGACCAGACCGACGGACAGACATTGAAGAAGAAAGATTTCAGATGAGCAGCTTTGCTAGACTTGTCTAAAGTGGAATTCACTTTCTAGCCTAAAAAGGGCTCCCTTTTTTTTGAATGATTTCATAGAGTACGAGATTTTAGCAATCCCTTCCAGGCCTACTCTTCTGACCTCGTTTAAACTCAGGATTTCACTCTAGAGGCCGTATGGACATAGACAGAGTCAGAGTCCTCAAGAAATTTGAAAAGTCTTTCAAGGGCCATTTCTATTCTCTAAGTCCAACTCAAAGGAGCAAGCACCTTAGACTAATGCGGATCCGACCCTTTGAGACAGGCAATGACCTTTACCAGTTGAACAAAAAGACAAGGGCAGGACGGGGTGACATATCGATATACATATTCTAGCCCGATGAGCTAAACATAATCTCTATTTCAAGAAGCGATTCAACGAAGCCGATTGACCACTTTCCCGAGGACCAATTGAGAAAGTCTCATTTCGATTAAAACTCATTGAAGTCAGTATCGACGCTTGACGCTACGAATTTTATAGGATTTGAAAATTTTTTTATGGATTTATAAAAAACTTTGATCAACTATTGATTCAATTCCTGAAACAAGGACTAACAAGAGCTCCTCGGCAAGGACGGATCTGTCTGTTATTGGCTGTCATGGATCGGGGGATCGGGGATGAGAGCGTTAGAGCCAGCCTCTTTGCTTCGATCGGAAAGAGGACTTGGAGAAATTGAAAGATATGGCTTATCTCAACAGCTGATATGCGACAGCAGAGAAAAAAGGTGCTTGAAATGAAACTCTGAAACAGTTTAGCTTTGTTGAGCTTGACGCGCTAAGCATATCATATTGCCTGGGATAACGAGCATAAGAGCTAAAGGGCTATTCTCGTATCAGCCCGAACATAGGCTAGTTTTTTCTTTGTTAATCCTTTGTTTAAGAAAGTGCTTTTTACTATATTTTACCATCGAGAGTAGTTGCTGTTTTCTTTCTTCAAAGATAGATTCCCTTCCCACCGAGACAAGTTTCCCTTACCCGACCAGTATGGATGCCGGGGACTACCGCTTGACCGTAACGCTTTGGTTTGGCCTACGCCTGTTGTTTAGCTCCATACCTTGGTTCGCTTAGCTTCCAGTACTCCCCTTTGGTTCATCTGCTTTAGGCTTATCATCTTCTTTCTCTCATCCAGCAAGCTTTCTAAGACTTGCTAGCGCTAACCTCTCTACAGTAAACAAGTCAATAGACTAGCCTTCCCCGCAGGCTTTCGAGTGCTTTGCTAGATCAGAAGTGGAATTACCCTCTCCCTAGATACGAGCGCGTTGAGCTTTTCAGTGCATTCCGAAAGAAGCGAGAAACTTACTCGATAGGGGTGAAAAATTTGCTTTTAACGCGCTAAAGCAAGCTTTTAACACTTTTTCTCGTTAAAAGAAAGAAGTTACTAATGACAACGGATATGTTGAAGCAGGGTGGTGGAAGGAGCCTCTGAACAACCTGATGAACCGCGTTAAGTGTGCTTTTCTGACGTCTTTGAGTTTATGTTATGAGCCGACCTTTTCTGATCCTAGTGAATACTGGGGCAAAGAGTCCTATGCCCTCTATTCTGATGATATGGATTCGACTTGTCGGGTAATTTTTGATGAGTTGTCCCTCTTCGGAGTCAAATTCTGGTTTGGATGCAGATGATACTGAGACATCGCCTGATGCTGAGGGATTAGGATATTTTCTTTCAAGAGAACCTGGATCCTTTGGTTCGGGAAAAGCTGTTTTACGCTCTTGCCTCGGTTGCTTCGCAAGCTTGCTTTGCTCTAAGTTGACTATAGTGGAGAACTGACTGCTGGTCTAGCGATCCCTCCTAGCTGCCTTTCCTTTCATTCTTCGGGAGGTCTGTTATCTTCCATGCACGGATTCAAAGCATAGAACCGAAACTGCGTCCTGTACGTCCATGCTAGCTGGCCGGCCCTTCCTAAGGGAGATCTTTCTACTTTTTCCCATTGTTTTAGAGCTGAAAAACTTTACCGGGTTGCTTACCTTACCAATACCACTACTTTAAACTGGATAACTGGCAATGGAAGCAGATCGCTCCGAACAGGCCTGCCTGCAACGAGCACTAGCTCACACTCACCTTAACCCTGTCATCGACAGCCATTGAGTCATTACCTAATCCTTAAGAGTAAGACTTCCTTTTTTTCGATTCGGTCCCATCTTGGGAGTCTTCGAAGTGATGG
>JAVBHU010000325.1:0-25140 GCA_034768395.1 Linum lewisii | reverse complement strand
GCTTATCATCTGAGTCCTTTTCCCTAATGAAGCTCAGGAGTTCATTCACATTCGAGACGTTGGCGGGCCTTTGTAGGGTTATTGTTGTACGCTATTTTCTAGGCTATTTGGTTTGAAAGAAATGCGATAATTTTTAGAGATAGAGAGAGGGATCTCCTAGACAGATTTTGTGGAAAGGTGGCATTCTCCGTCGGTCAGTGGCTTAGAGCTTTCGGATGCCATGTATCTCCAGGGCGGATCCATGATGAATCAAGACACTGGGTCATTTCATATGTACTGGGCTCAATAAAAAAAAAATCACTAGGTCAATCTACTTACACATACCAAAATATACATAGTTTCGTAGCTCTAGACTCGGGAGTGGGGTGGGTCGTGGCCTGGGGAACCCCACCCCCAGATCCACCCCTGTGTATCTCTCTGGACGATTCCAGAGAGTGGACGAGTTCATTACATTCAAATATAATTCAAAAAGTTTAATAATTAGTTACAACAACTAGTTATTTTACAGGTTTCGTAACTAGTTCTCTTTTTTCTTTGACAAAAATTAGTAATTATAACTAATTATAAAATTGTTTGAATTACACTTTAAATCAAATTCCTTCCCATAATTATGTTTCTATGTTCTAACTACTACCAGGTTGATCAAACTGAACCTTTGGACTGCCCCGAACCCACCCACGATAACTATGGGCTTTCCGTCCAATTCATATAGTTGGGCCCAGGGAGCCCATACCAAGCTTAATTTATGTTTAATGTAATTAAATGTCCACGGCAAATTATATTCATTGGAGGTTGCGATTTAAGTCATCATTTTTCAAATTTTTACAAAGAAGGATGAACGGCGTTAATAATTTTGAAAACGGGAGTAAATTTTGGGGCTTTCTAATTCTATAATATACCATTGTTTAAGCATTTTAAATTTATTATTTTTATTCTCTCGTAAGTTAGCAAAGAATTTGTGTACTGCTTATAGATATCCAATAGATTACAATATTGGAAAAATAAATTCCCATTGTCAAATCTTTTAGCTCGCTAACAACCGTGATCAAACATATATCCAAAGCTTGAAATAGCTAAAATATAATACTATTAAAACCGTGTTAGATACATCATTACTGATGGCCCCTAGTCCAAGAGTCCCGAGGCCCACCAGACCGAATGTCGAGGCCCTTACCAGAGGCCACCCTCCTATCGTGAAGGAGCCACCTCTAGGGTCATAAACGTTGTCAGGGCGCCACGCCCTGACACCCCCGCCACCAACCGCCTCATGTCAAATCAAGAACGCGTTGCTGTCAGGACAGGGACAACCACATCTGATAGCGGTCATGCTTGTAATAGAATGAGGTCCATCCAAGGGCCCCTTTTCACCTCGCCTACTGTCCGACGGGATATGATGGCACGTGGAACAACAACTCTGGCCATGAAAACTGTATAAATAGTCAGTCTCCCACACAATGGATGACACGACACACATAGACCAAACGACTGATAGTACTGCACGCTAAAGACTGTGGTCATCCACCCTTCTCTAGGGCGCATGCCCGGGTACTTCTCTGTTACCCACCTCTCTCTTCATATCATACTCTCACTTACCCTAACGTCTTTCCCTCACCTTGCAAGGACCACCCATTCTTAACCAAAGTGCTACCAAAACGTACGAATTCAACCCATCTCTCTTGAACCTCCTTATTGATCGGCCCAACAAGACGAATCAATTACATTATTTGATGCAAAAACTAGAAACATAACAAATGAATCTCTTAATTTTTTACACAAAGTTTAATCAAAATGAAAAATAAAAATAAAAACCTTAAATCTTTGCCCAGAAATACAATTCTTCTTACGTCAGCCTATTAAAGATTACAGTCCAATCATCATTTAATCACAAAGATTTTGCTTCTCTGCTCACACGTCACACGATTAGATCGAGGTCAAGTGAAAATTAAACTCATTTTTTATTTTAATTTTTAATTTTTAATTTTAATTTAATTAATCGTATCTAATTCATTTACCATGATTGACATGAAAACGACAGTTTACGTATATGTCAACCAATATAAACAGTCAGTAGTGTCGTCATCATCGTTCATCACTTGTATCTCACGGTCCGTTTCCTGCTTCCACACGGTTACTACGGTGCTACCTAGTAGCACTGCTTCCTCGCCTCCGAATCCCGCAAGCAAGACTGACACAGATGGGATGGGACCCACTGGACGTCTGGGGACTGGGGTCAAACAATCGTGTCCGTTGACGGCATGATGACGTGTACTGCTGCTCCGTGACTGTCATTTTTTTTTTACTTTATTTCTATCACTTAAGGTTGGATCTCGTTCTTTACTCTATAAGGTTATTTTTTTTACTCTATAATTATATTAATCGGAAAAATATTAGAATAATTAAACTTCACAAAAAAAAAAATGGTTAATTTTATTAGTAGATAATAAGATTCCTTCTGAATTTTCTCTCAATAACTCGAGTTATTGGGACGCAATGATTCATGATAAATTTGAGTTTACTGTAATCAGTAACTGTTGAACAGTTGAACGAAGAAATATTGAGTCATGCTACGTCAACGGGTGCATGGACTCGTAGATAGTGGCGTAGCCAGAACTTCTGCCAAGTGGGGTTCAGTTTTTTGTTATAAGAATTTGTGTACAATTTTACATAGATTTTTTTAGAAAATTATTTGTCAAGTAGGGGTCCGGGGAACCCGCTTGGAGCCCCAAGCTCCGCCCCTGCTCGTAGTAAAGTTATATACATTTAGGGTTAGTATGTAAATATATACATTTTTTTTTGTTTCTCGAGAAACAAGTTGATTGTTTGGAGAATTTTGATAAATTACCGACGTGCCGTGTGTGACATTGTTGATGAAAGCAGAGATCATCTCTATGCGAGCTACGAATAGATTATCTTTTTCAAAATTTCTTGGACAATTTTAGGTTCACGTGTTGGGGTGATGAGATCAATTTTTCTTTTGCATAGATAGTTCTTAGTGGAGCATATAAAATCAATTCTCAACCCAAGAGGTCAGGTCTACTTCCTAACTCCTGGAAAATTAGTAAGAATCATGTATGTTACGTAATTTGCAACTCTGTTACCTAAACGACGAACGGTTTCATTACTATAATTAAGTGTCTTCCTAGAACAAATTTCCCTTTATAGACATATAAAAAGAAACCCCTGAAATATGGAAAAGAAGAAGTCTTGGTTTGTCAGATCTTCAGTAGTATCTTACTCAGTTCTCTCTGCATTTTTTGGCTCATTTTCCAACCAATGACGATATATCATCTGCATGCTCAGTGGGAAACCTTGTTTACTGCTCTTTCAGATTGGTTTTTTGTATTCCTAATCATTATTTGGTTTGATCTTGTTTCGGAACGAGTGGATCGATCATCTAATCATAACTCGGGAATTCCTCGCAACACAATCATGATCATATAAGGTAGTGAGTTCAGAGGCTAACTTTTGTATACGTACCGATAACTCGGGAATTCCTCGCAAGACAATCATGATCATATAAGGTAGTGATTTCAGAGGCTAACTTTTGTATACGTACCGAACAAAGTTTCTCCTTCAGTGTCATTCTGCATGCCCTTACTGTGATAGGGCCAATGTCGTATTTATAGTGTGAGACCTATACGGTTGGTGACCGCCTCAGATTAGTTGTTATGATTTAAGAGATCTTCACCGTTAATTCTGATGTGTTGTACCTCATAGTCTCCTAACCGCTTAACGTTTTTCACATGACCTGGTTGCATGCGCCCAACAATATATGTGTTGGGCGACGATTGCCAAGCTATCGGAATAATATCGAGATCCTTAACGTATCAAGCAGCGAATCGATCCGAAATCATCACCCCAATAGACTCCTCTCTACTCTCTAGCAATCTAGCAATGTATGAATAGTAACATTATGACGTACGTAGTACTAGTAATTGCATAGGGGATATACCTTCTGGCAAAGGAGTTGGATCAGAGCACCTGGCGATTTACTTGACTTCTTACCGTCCCTTCAATCCATCCGTCCATCCATCTACTATAATTTAAATCCCAAAAATACCCCTCACCCACGTCATTTCTCTTTTCCAAGGACGCTTTGCACTATTCCACTATTAATGCAATTACTTCCCCTCAATAAAATAAAATTCTAGATTTGAATCTTATTTTATTAATCTAATTTTTCTATACAAAAAATAAAATACATTGAAAATTTACTCATGTATGAACATTGGTTTGTCTTGTTTACTAATTTTCAATTATTGATTAGAACATTTAAAATTTGAATTGAATGAACGTGTTAGTAATTGTCGTGAATTTGATGCATAGTTGAGTATATAAATTTTTTTGTACTAAAGTGACCTCTCTAATGTCATGTATAACCATATAAAAGCAAAAAAAAAAAAAAAAAAAAAAGAATCAATGTAAATAACTCTTATTATAATTTAAGACAATCTGATTCGAATATAACAAAATTCAGTTCAAAACTAAATCTAGCGCATTAGACTGATTTAATTATAAATTTGAATCAGTTTCATCTTAATTTTAAATTATAGTTTTTGATAACGTGGAAAAATGGCGAGAAAAGTACACCGAACCTGACACTTCGTAACTCGTTTCACATTAATAAGACCACTCTATAACGAATTAAAATTTGGATAAGTTTGTAACCATACCCATAATTCCGGGACAATATTAAGATTCTACAAACGTATGAGTAATATTTTGTTAGTTAGTTTTAATAAATTTCTAATAACTAAAAAGAATCTTTATTTTTTATTATTAATTTAGTTTTTTCTTTTAAACTGCCGTACCAATCGCTATAAATGAAACCCACCATGCACGCCTAAAGTTAAAAAAAAAAAAAAAAACTCGAGAATCAACAATGTCATCATTCTTCCAGCAAACTGAAGCAGCACCCGTAACGGCGCCGGTTCTAGAAGGAATAGCCGCCGTTGTCGGCGAGGAGATTCTCTACGGAACCACCAAGGCTACTAGTGGTGCCGCTACAGCTGGAGTGGAATCTCTTCCGAGCTGTACACGTGTCAACCAGCAGTTGGACCAGCCGGCGACGGCAGCAACGAGGAGCTACAGAGGGGTGAGGAAGCGGCCGTGGGGGAGGTGGTCGGCGGAGATAAGGGACCGTGTGGGGAGGTGCCGCCACTGGCTGGGTACTTTCGACACCGCCGAGGAGGCGGCGCTTGCTTACGACTCGGCTGCTCGGAGGCTGAGAGGCGCCAAGGCCAAGACCAATTTCCCCGTCCCTAACTTGCTTCCGGCGGTACAGCCGCCGCCGGCGAAAGTGAGGAGGATGGAGAGAAGGAACGGCGGCGATGGTGGTGGTGGAGATGGTAATATGTGCACTGTGGAGACGTCGGCGGCTCATTGTTTCGGCGGCGGCGGCGGCTACATGCTTGGCGGTAGTGACAGTAGATCAGCTAGTAGTAGTATGTTAGGGCTGGAGCTGAAATTAGGGTTTGTTGGCTATTGAGATTTTATTATATATTATTATTATTTTGTTGGATGTAAGGTGGTTGACGAACCGAGTCGAGCCAGATTTTATATTATTTAAGTTTGACTCGTTAATTATTTTGTAGAGGAACTCGAGCTAGATTTTTTAAACTCGTGCCGAACTCGAGGTTGGCTCGCTAATTACCTTAGACGAGTGATGACGTTAGATTTACCGCGTTTATCTCGCCACATTTGAACGACATTCCCCTTATTTGACTTCGAATTGTGATGAACTTGAATGACTTTTATGAAAAATATGTTTTATCTCTCGTTGGCCCTCTTTTGGGCAATTTGATGTTGTTTCGAGTTGTTTTTGTTGAGATTTCAGGTTACCACGTTGTGGATAACTTTTCTACGAGCTCGGCACTTCAAACGGGGATCAATTTGGAGTTCAAACGGAGCGGGAATCATCAAAAGAGCTGAAGGTCATTTCTAGGGGCAAAAGTGCGCCTAAATCCATGAAAAGTGCGCCGGCGCACTTTTCTGGTGCTGCCAGGCGCACTTTATTTTTGGCGTCCTGTAAATTTTCCATCGGCCACAAAAAGTGCGCCATTTTCATGGAAAAGTGCGCCGGCGCACTTTTTAAGTGCCGCTGGGCGCACTTTTTCCCAGGACGGATTTCGGAGAGTAAAACAGGGTTTTCAAGGGAGAGACAGACAGACTTCATTCTTCATTCTGATTTCGACGAACCAGACACTCTCGGAGGAGGATTTTGAAGCTTTGAAGTGACGATTAAGCGAGGAGAAGCGAGGATTAGCTCAGAAGTTTCTAGGATTCGACAGGATTAGGTTTACTCGGAGTAAGATGTCTTCTTCTCCAGTTCTCTTCTTCTTTGTTTCTGCGATTTCTTCTGTAGCGATGTCGAGCTAAACTTTTTAGTTTGTTCAGATTAGATGAAACTCTAGTGAGATTTTGTATGGATGATGTCGGGTTTCTAACCCGTTAATGTTAATTGAAGTTTATTCAGACATGTGATGAGTTTTCTCTTAAACCCTAATTTGAAGCTCTAAGAATCCGTTGATTGACCATATCGTAGGATTTTGTTTCATCTTTGATTTGCGGTTCTGACCATGAACGTAGATCATTCTAGAGTTTAGGAGGTCGTTAGGGTTGCCGGTGTCTTGACCATAGGGCCGGTGAAACTAATCTCTTTACATATCTTTGTGGCATTTCACTGTTCTTCGTGCGTTCTTGAGGATTTGCGAGTTATCTTGACCATAGGAACTTGTAGGTTTGATAGGATAGTTTCTCTGCGTCCTGACCATGGAGTAGAGATTACCCAAGGAAGTGTCGAGTCATCAAGTCTGATAAACTGAAATTGCATTGCATCATCCGTCTTAATCGAGCTAGAGCGGATTCGAGTCTGGACAAACGCCTTAGTCTATATTCAAATCTCCAATCTGCTTCACTTGTTTGCTTGTTCAATTTGCATTCTTAGTTTACTTAGTTCATTTTTAAACCATTTCAAACCCAGCACGAAAACCCGAATTGCTTATTCCACAACTGTTGAGTAATAGAAAAAGAAAGACCCTAGGGAAAAACGATCTCTTTGGAGAAATCCATTGAGTTAAAACTAGTGTGCATTAATTTGCGCACCAAGTTCTCTGCTGCTACAGTCGCCGCCGTTGAAGAAGAGGAAGGAGTGCTTTCTAGAACCACTCCTTCCTCTTCTTCAACGGCGGCGACTGTAGCAGCAGTCACCGCCCCGTGTTCAAACTGTGGTGGTCCAGATCATACAGCAGAGAGTTGTAACTGGAAGATTGAGGGTAACCCAGACCAACAACAAGAGGAGGTTGATTATGTTGGGGGACAGAACCAGAGGAATTACCAGAACCAGAACAACAATTTCAAAAATTCCAATGGTTACCTGAATCAAAACTCCCAATGGCAGAGCAGAGGGAACTGGAACAACAACCAAAATCAGAATCAGTTTCAGGGAGGAAATCAAGTGGGTTACCAAAGGTATAATGGGAATCAAAATCAGAATTCCCAATGGCAGAACAGAGGAGGCTGGAATAACAATCAGAACCAGAACTAGAACCAGAACCAGAACCAGAACCAAACCAGAACCAGAACCAGAATCAGGACAACAACGGTGGTTCGAGCTCTTCTGCGCCTAAGACTTATTCCGAGATCATGTTGGAAAAGATTTTTGCTGTAACCCAATCAAACAAGAGGGACATCTCACACCACGACTCTTCTCTCCAGATGCTTGCGAATCAGATGGCAGGAATCACAAATATGCTTAAGGAGAAGGGTATTGGATCTCTACCTACCACCACTCTCCCTAATCCGAACCAGAATGAACATGTGGGAGCTGTGGAAACAAGGAGCGGGAAGAAGCTCACAGATATTCCCATGAAGCAGGTGCCAACTCTAATTCCTCCTCCTCATCTCATCGAAGAAGAAGACGTGGAGGAAGAGGAACAAATTCAGCAGCCAAATAAGGAAGAGATACCGGTTATTCCCTCATCTCCTATACCGGTTACTAACCCTCACAAGCCTAAGGCACCTTATCCTGCCAGGCTTAATAAGGATCTCTACGATGCTCAATACCAGCTATTCCTTAAGATGCTGAACAGGGTTCACGTTGACATGTCGATGAAGGAGATGATTGTGACGATGCCGAAATTTGCCAAGTACATGAAGATGCTAGCCACCAACAAGCTGAAGTTGCAAGAACTCTTAGCTCTCACGGAGGAAGAACAAGCGAACTTCCCAGAGCTATTCGAAGACTTGGAGCTTAATGAGGAGGTATCTACCATTGTGCTAAATAAGCTTCCTATTAAGCGCCGCGATCCAGGTTCTTTCACTCTACCTTGTCGCATTGGTACTTTCCGTGTTGGACGTGGTTTAGCGGATCTAGGAGCTAGCATCAATGTCATGTCATATAGCTTAGCTTCTGATATAGGAATGCTTGATTTTAAACCAACTCGCATGAACGTAAAATTAGCTGATAAATCTTCTGCTGTGCCTAGGGGTATTTTAGAAGATGTAATTCTTGAAGTTGGTCCATTTAAGTTTCCTACTGATTTTGTCGTGATTGATGCTCATGCTGATATGCCGTTGATTCTTGGTCGTCCATTCTTGTATTCAGCCGGTTCTCTCATAGATGTGCTAGGAGGTACTATAACTCTTAGGGTAGGAAAAGATCATGCTACATTTCGTTTAGATAATAGCATTCAATTTCCTCACCACTACGATGACTTGTGTGCTGTTGAAGAAACTGTTACTGTGCTTTCTACCTCTGTGTTTACTAACCTAGTGAGTGAAGACTCGCTAGAGAAGTGTATTGTTTCTGGTCAGTTTGTTGATGCAGGAGCAATTCGGGATGAACAGGTAGCATCTATGAGCATGTATGAAGAAGAGGAATATGTTGACCAGGTTCCGCAAACTGCTTTTACACCGCCACCGGAGCGTCGACTTTTGACTTCATATGAAGAAGCTCCGGAACTTGAGTTGAAGGATCTGCCTCCAAACTTAGAGTATGCATATCTGGGAGAGGACTCTAAGCTTCCGGTCATAATTAATTCGACCCTCACTCAACCGCAGAAGGATGAGCTCATACGGTTGCTTAGGAGGCATGTGCGTGCTATTGCTTGGAGGGTGACAGATATTAAGGGAATTCATCCTTCCCACTGTATGCATCACATCTTCCTCGAGGAGAACCAGAGACCTGTTAGACAACCTCAATGACGTCTTAATCCAAACATGATGGAGGTTGTAAAGAAGGAGGTGATCAAGCTTCTGGATGCTGGGATTATTTATCCCATTTCTGATAGTAACTGGGTGAGCCCGGTTCATTGTGTGCCTAAGAAGGGAGGCATCACCGTGGTACCTAATGCAGCGGGGGAGCTCATCCCTACGAGGACAGTTAACGGATGGAGAGTCTGTATTGATTACAGACGATTAAATGATGCTACAAGAAAAGACCATTTTCCCCTTCCTTTCATTGATCAGATGTTGGAGCGCTTGGCGGGTCATGAGTATTACTGCTTCCTGGATGGGATGTCCGGGTATTTTCAGATTCCCATCGCACCGAAGGATCAAGAAAAGACCACTTTCACATGCCCGTTTGGTACTTTTGCCTACCGCAGAATTCCCTTCGGACTCTGTAACGCGCCAGCTACGTTTCAGAGATGCATGATGGGTATCTTTGATGAGCTCATTGGAGATGCTGTGGAGGTATTTATGGACGATTTCTCGGTTTATGGACATTCTTTTGAACATGGCTTGAAAAACCTTGAGAGAGTCCTTAAGAGATGTGAAGCCACAAATTTAGCTCTTAGCTGGGAGAAGAGCTATTTCATGGTGACGGAGGGCATTGTGCTTGGGCACAAAGTTTCAAAGAAGGGTATTGAGATTGATCCGCGAAGATCGACACCATTGCCAAGCTACCGCCTCCCTCTTCCATCAAAGCAGTAAGAAGCTTTCTGGGTCATGCAGGGTTTTATAGGCGGTTTATCAAGGATTTTTCTAAAATCACCTTGCCTATGACTCGATTACTAGAGAAAGAGGTTCCTTTCCTCTTTGACGAAAAGTGCATGACAGCTTTCGAGACTTTGAGGAATAAGCTTGTTTCAGCACCTGTAGTTGTAGCTCCGAATTGGAAACTGCCCTTCGAGCTTATGTGTGATGCGAGCAATTATGCCGTTGGAGCGGTCTTGGGGCAGCGGATTGAGAAGCGGTTCAGGCCAATCTACTATGCCAGCAAGACAATGAATGAAGCTCAACGGAATTACACAACTACCGAGAAGGAGATGTTAGCGGCAATGTAGTCAAAATCCCGATTTTAATCTTAAAATCTTACGGTTTTACGATTTACTGGTCTCTAGCGATCTTGATTCCACGCAAAATCTATGGGTCGTAAAATCTAGTAAAATCTCGATCAAAATCTTAGAATCTTATAAAATCAACGATTTTTCTTGTATTTTACGATTTCACTTTCTAGGGAAATTACTCATTTGTACAACTACATATAAGTCAGAACAAAGACAATTAAATTAAATTAATTTTTTTAGATATTGAATAATTAAGTTAGAAGTTATTACTAAAAAGTGTCTAAAATCTAATTGTTACTTCATCGAATGACCGCTTAAGAGCCGACATTCTCTCTTTTTTCTTATCTAGACTTTTCAAAGTTGGGTAATGGTCTTCTTATTCTTAATATGTTGTTGATTTAAATGTTTTGATAATAGTTCATAAAATCTTACGATTTTACGATTAAAAACTATGATTCCGATTTCACCCATGTTTTCGATTTCACGTGGAATCACGATTTTGACTACATTGGTTAGCGGTAGTCTTTGCCTTTGATAAGTTCCGCTCCTATCTTCTTTTTGCTAAAATTATTGTCTTCACAGATCACGCAGCTATCCGATATCTTATGAGCAAGGCGGATGCTAAGCCAAGGTTAATCCGCTGGATTCTCCTCTTGCAAGAGTTTGATTTTGAGATCCAAGACAAGAAGGGGTCGGAGAATGTGGCTGCGGATCATTTGTCACGATTGGAGGAGCATGAGCAGAGTTCTGGTGATAATCTACCGATCCGGGAAACTTTCCCGGAAGAACACCTATTTGCTATAATGATAAAGGAGGCAGAGGGTCCTTGGTTTGCAGACCTCGCTAATTATCTGGCCACGGGTGAAGTAAGGACGGACTTCTCCCGTCAAGAAAGGAGGAAGTTCTTTACAGAGGTTAAGAAGTACTTCTGGGATGATCCTTATTTTTCCGGATTGGCTCTGATGACATCATCCGGAGGTGCGTAACTCTAGCGGAGGCTGGAGATATAATGGAACACTGCCATTCTGGACCTGTCGGTGGCCACCATGGAGCAAACCGAACTGCTCGAAAGATCTTGGCTTCTGGATTTTTCTGGCCTACTATCTTCAAGGATTGCCAAGATTTCATCAAGGCATGCGATGCGTGCCAACGAGCAGGTAAGATTTCTAAACGAGATGAAATGCCTCAACAAATTTCTGTGGTTGTTGAAATTTTTGATGTGTGGGGGATCGATTTTATGGGTCCTTTCACTCCTTCTTTTGGTAACAAGTACATACTCGTGGCTGTGGACTATGTATCGAAGTGGGTGGAAGCGCAAGCTCTCCCCACTAACGATGCCCGAGTTGTTGGAAAGTTCCTCAAGAAGCTGTTTTCTCGTTTTGGTGCACCTAGGACAATCATTAGCGACCGTGGAACTCATTTTCAGGGTCAATTTGATAAAGTGTGCCAGAAGTTTGGTGTTACTCATCGTTTGTCCACGGCTTACCACCCTCAAACGAGTGGTCAAGTCGAGGTGTCAAACCGGGAATTGAAACGGATTCTTGAGAAAACCGTCGATCAATCCTCTAAGGATTGGTCCACCAAGCTTGATGATGCGCTTTGGGCATATAGGACGGCGTTTAAAACGCCTATAGGAACCTCCCCATATTTTTTGGTATATGGGAAAGCGTGTCATCTGCCAGTAGAGCTCGAGCATAGAGCCTACTGGGCCCTTAAGCTACTGAACTTGGATGCTAGTCTTGCAGGTGAAGAGAGGAAATTGCAGGTTCTAGAGCTTGAGGAATGGAGGAACCGAGCTTATGAGAGCTCGAAGATTTACAAGGAGCGTACCAAGAAGCTCCACGATTCACGCTTGAAGGGAAGCAAGGAGTTTAAAGAAGGGGATCAAGTGCTCCTTTACAATTCACGGCTGCATCTCTTCCCGGGCAAGCTTAAGTCTCGTTGGATGGGTCCGTTCACGGTCTCTAACGTCCTCTCTCATGGCGCTGTGGAAATTTTCAAGGCCGGAGAAGAGCCCTTTAAGGTGAATGGACATCGTCTGAAGCTTTATGTAGCGGGAGCGTTCATTGGTGTGACGGAGAAGGCTAGTCTCGAGGCACCGTAAACCAGGTATCGTCTAGCTCAAAGACGTTAAACGAGAGCGCTTCTCGGGAGGCAACCCGAGTCTGGAGTCTTTTATTTTATTTTATTATTTTTTTTTTTTCTTTTGAGTCGAGTCTGTGGTAGAGTCGTGCGTCAGTCTTGGTGTTTTTGTGGAATTTTCTGTGTCTCCGTCGTCAAATTTGAGATCCTGGTCTTTAAAACGAATTCTGGATTTTAAAGAAAAATTTTGTCTCGTAGCAGGTCAAAATGTGCGCCTTTTTACCCAAAAAGTGCGCTGGCGCACTTTTACAGTGCCGCCGGGCGCACTTTATTTTTTGCCTCCTGGAATTTTTGGACGCTTTTCTAGATGTGCGCCTTTTTACCCAAAAAGTGCGCTGGCGCACTTTTACAGTGCCGCTGGGCGCACTTTATTTTCAGTCCCCTGGAATTTTTTGCCATCTTCGAAAAAAGTGCGCCTTTTCTGAACAAAAGTGCGCTGGCGCACTTTATAAAATTCCAGGCGCACTTTTTGTGCGCACAAACACTAATCCCTTCTTTCCCTCAGCCTTTTCGGATCAAACCCCCTTTTTCCTTCTTCTTCTTCATTCAACCGAAGCAAATAGAGGAGGCTTCATTTTCCAAATTTCGGACCCAAACCTCCGATTTTAGCTCGATTTTCACCGGTCCACACTTACCCATTCACCAAATCGAGTTCCCTACTGATTTCCGACCGTCCTCAACCGATTTTCTCCTGATTTGGTCAAGATTTGAGCTAGGATCGAGCCAAAACCTAGTTTTTGGTATTTCGGGTCGTTCGTCGATTTTCTTGAGGATTTAGCCATCACTCATTTGAGTAAGTTGCTCTACACATCACCACGAATCTATTGCAGATATCCTTGCCAAATTTTTGATGAGATTTTCGGATTTGTGAAATTCGAGCTATGAACCCTAATTTCTGAAGATTGTGATTTAGTCAAATTGAACTTGGATTATTGCAATTGACACATCTAGTTATTCCATTTGAATCGTAGGGTTGTTTGGACTTCATTTCTTGGTGAATTGCATGATTTAGGTTAAATTCCTATAACCGATTTTCTCAAATTGGGAATTTTGATTGTGAGGTCCTAATGATTGAAGATTTTGCATTGATTAGAATGTGATTTTGGCATAATAGGAGATTGTTTGGATTGATTGTAGCTTGAGGACTTAGATTGAGTATTTTACCTCTTTTGTGCAATTGTGCGGTTTTGTGTTGAATGGCTCCATGCTTGATATGTGGCATTTGTTGAACGTTGTAAGCATGAATTGATTTCCAATGATTGGGTGGACTATGTGTAATGATTGAATTGTGGCTTTATATTTCAGCATGTTGCTTTGTCTTTCGCCCATCGCCTTACTTCAAGCTTTTAGTTGGGTGGGGTTAACGTGTCTAACTGAGTTGTTGTATTAGTTTGCAAGTTAATGGCAGCGGGTAAAATGACGACAGCGATGCAATCACATTATGAGGAAGGGGATTCGTCTTCTGCACCTAAAAACTTGGTGCGCAAATTAATGCACACTAGTTTTAACTCAATGGATTTCTCCAAAGAGATCGTTTTTCCCTAGGGTCTTTCTTTTTCTATTACTCAACAGTTGTGGAATAAGCAATTCGGGTTTTCGTGCTGGGTTTGAAATGGTTAAAAAATGAACTAAGTAAACTAAGAATGCAAATTGAACAAGCAAACAAGTGAAGCAGATTGGAGATTTGAATATAGACTAAGGCGTTTGTCCAGACTCGAATCCGCTCTAGCTCGATTAAGATGGATGATGCAATGCAATTTCAGTTTAATTATATGACTTGATAATCTCTACTCCATGGTCAGGACGCAGAGAAACTATCCTATCAAACCTACAAGTTCCTATGGTCAAGATAACTCGCAAATCCTCAAGAACGCACGAAGAACAGTGAAATGCCACAAAGATATGTAAAGAGATTAGTTTCACCGGCCCTATGGTCAAGACACCGGCAACCCTAACGACCTCCTAAACTCTAGAATGATCTACGTTCATGGTCAGAACCGCAAATCAAAGATGAAACAAAATCCTACGATATGGTCAATCAACGGATTCTTAGAGCTTCAAATTAGGGTTTAAGAGAAAACTCATCACATGTCTGAATAAACTTCAATTAACATTAACGGGTTAGAAACCCGACATCATCCATACAAAATCTCACTAGAGTTTCATCTAATCTGAACAAACTAAAGAGTTTAGCTTGACATCGCTACAGAAGAAATCGCAGAAACAAAGAAGAAGAGAACTGGAGAAGAAGACATCTTACTCCGAGTAAACCTAATCCTGTCGAATCCTAGAAACTCCTGAGCTAATCCTCGCTTCTCCTCGCTTAATCGTCACTTCAAAGCTTCAAAATCCTCCTCCGAGAGTGTCTGGTTCGTCGAAATCAGAATGAAGAATGAAGTCTGTCTGTCTCTCCCTTGAAAACCCTGTTTTACTCTCCGAAATTCGTCCTGGGAAAAAGTGCGCCCGGCGGCACTTAAAAAGTGCGCCGGCGCACTTTTCCATGAAAATGGCGCACTTTTTGTGGCCGATGGAAAATTTACAGGACGCCAAAAATAAAGTGCGCCTGGCAGCACCAGAAAAGTGCGCCGGCGCACTTTTCATGGATTTAGGCGCACTTTTGCCCCTAGAAATGACCTTCAGCTCTTTTGATGATTCCCGCTCCGTTTGAACTCCAAATTGATCCCCGTTTGAAGTGCCGAGCTCGTAGAAAAGTTATCCACAACGTGGTAACCTGAAATCTCAACAAAAACAACTCGAAACAACATCAAATTGCCCAAAAGAGGGCCAACGAGAGATAAAACATATTTTTCATAAAAGTCATTCAAGTTCATCACAATTCGAAGTCAAATAAGGGGAATGTCGTTCAAATGTGGCGAGATAAACGCGGTAAATCTAACGTCATCAAATCACCCCACACTTAAACGTTTGTTTGTCCTCAAACAAGAACTTTACCACAACAATGCACCAACTTGAATGAGCAAACCGAAAACCTCTTGGTTCCTAGAAAGATGTATACGGTGCTTCTACCAAACAAGATGATTACCCAACTAACCACACAATTAAGAACCAAACTTTTGCCAGAGCGAAAGAGGAACAAGACTTTAACGAGCTAGTGAACAACCTGACTTGGTAAAGGCAAGACAACGCTTACTTCCGCAACACTTACTCTAGAACGCAACCGGACACTTGCTAGATAAGGAAACACGACTAGAACAAAATTAAAGAGCATTTCATTTTTCTCTTCATCTTTTTTTTTCTTTCTTTTTTTTCCTTTTTTTTTTTCGAATGGGCGGTACAGTGTGGATACTACCGGGTACGGAGCAGCCGGAAACCTTTGGAATTCCGCGTTATCCTAGACCCCAGCCACGATCGGGAGTAGGTTAGAAGAAGAATGCCACATTGAGACTTCCCTTTGGGACTACAGCAATGGGCAGGCACGTATGCCAGCTCGTGAATCGACCCACAACTTCAATACCAAACCATTCATTTTTCAGATTTTCTTTGATTGGGAAAATCAAAAACAACTTAAAGCACGAAATTAAAAGATCCCTTATCTAGACTCGATCCAGGCATTGAACTAGAGAATTCGAGCATCAGACAGACCAAGTCTTACACATTAACAAGTCAACTGTTCACTAACACGATAAGGGCAAGCTCCTAGACTACTAAGAGCAAGAAGAATGGGAGATGGTCATAATTCAGGTTCTCACACACACATTTGGCTAAAGCCAAAGCACCACATCAATCTCACCATATGGAAGACAGTAGGCAATCCAAGAAGTTATTAAGCAATGTGGAAAATTACTTGCTACCGAGAATGGGAAGTTGTGAAAGAGTGACAAAACAAGGCACAATCACCGCCCATTACTTGGCAAAACATGCAAACAAACACCCCACCCCACACTTAAATTTGGATATTGTCCTCAATGGACTGCACAACAGTGAAGAAAAGTGTAAAGGGGTACCGAGAAGTAGATCATGAGGATGCCAGTGGAGGCAAGAGTGAAGTACCGACGGACAGTCATGGCGGGAGCTGAGGATAGCCTGAAACTGGAGAGAACCTCACAACACGATTAGAGTATTCAAAGTACAGAATAGACCACTGACTCAAGAACTACAACAGTTCGACACAAACTCAAAATTAAACAACTAATTCAAAAACTCAAAACAGACTCCAGACATGGGTTGCCTCCCATGAAGCGCTCTCCTTTAACGTCCTTGAGCTAGACGATACCTGGTTATGCACCCCAACTCAAAAGTTCCTTGAAGTCAAACAGCTTCTTCAAGGCTGGCGGTTTAGTTCCAAATAGCACGTCAGAAGGAGCAAGATGCAGTCGATGGTGCTCAAGTAGATCCTTGTTCTGCTCGGATGACCTTTTCTTCTCAAACTTTCCTACTGGAGGAGGAAAGAGATAGTATGGTGTGTTATAATCGATGATTGCAGTCTGCTCCACACCAATGTCATCCAAGTTGCTCTGGAAGTTGAGCTCATACACCTCAGAATCATTGTCCTCCTCAGTTTCAGTTGTCTGAATTACCAATGTAGGTGACTCCTCGATATCCATGTGCTCATCTCTATCTGGAACTACAGGCTGGCTCGACGGAAGCACAAATGACGATAACTCCTCAATATCCAGATGCTCATCTTCAGCTTCAATCAAGAGATGGATAAGCTCCACATCTTCATCTACCACCATTGTCAAAGATTCTTCATCAGGTACCTCTAGCTCACAACAGTCATGGGCTAGGTTATCATTTTCTTCTTCGACCAGCTCTCGAGAATCTTCTTCCATCAGTTGATACTGTTGCTCAATCTCGACGTTCACAACATTAGGAGCTCGTAGAGTCGAGATGATCTTATTCAGCATAAAATCTGTATAAGACTCCTGTTGTTGGTACTGGTGCGAATGTAGATATTCCTCTTCGTAATCTCGGTAGTAGTGTGTAGCTTGTGGCTCTGGCCAAGAAGGCAAGGGTGGTGGTTCCTCATTCCAGTTTGGCATACATGGTTGCCATGATGTACTCCACTCTTGGTTGTAATCATTAAGTGGCATTCCATTATTGTACCATCCTTGGTTGTTATCGAACCTGTAGTCCTGCATCTCAAAACACAAGAGCACTACCCAAGTAAATCATGAAAAAGATGGGGAGAAAAGAGATGATAAAAGAGTGAATGAAAAGCTTAAACGCACAATGCCTTTCCTAGAAAAAGAAAAGTCCCCGGCAACGGCGCCAAAAACTTGGTGCGCAAATTAATGCACACTAGTTTTAACTCAATGGATTTCTCCAAAGAGATCGTTTTTCCCTAGGGTCTTTCTTTTTCTATTACTCAACAGTTGTGGAATAAGCAATTCGGGTTTTCGTGCTGGGTTTGAAATGGTTTAAAAATGAACTAAGTAAACTAAGAATGCAAATTGAACAAGCAAACAAGTGAAGCAGATTGGAGATTTGAATATAGACTAAGGCGTTTGTCCAGACTCGAATCCGCTCTAGCTCGATTAAGACGGATGATGCAATGCAATTTCAGTTTATCAGACTTGATGACTCGACACTTCCTTGGGTAATCTCTACTCCATGGTCAGGACGCAGAGAAACTATCCTATCAAACCTACAAGTTCCTATGGTCAAGATAACTCGCAAATCCTCAAGAACGCACGAAGAACAGTGAAATGCCACAAAGATATGTAAAGAGATTAGTTTCACCGGCCCTATGGTCAAGACACCGGCAACCCTAACGACCTCCTAAACTCTAGAATGATCTACATTCATGGTCAGAACCGCAAATCAAAGATGAAACAAAATCCTACGATATGGTCAATCAACGGATTCTTAGAGCTTCAAATTAGGGTTTAAGAGAAAACTCATCACATGTCTGAATAAACTTCAATTAACATTAACGGGTTAGAAACCCGACATCATCCATACAAAATCTCACTAGAGTTTCATCTAATCTGAACAAACTAAAGAGTTTAGCTCGACATCGCTACAGAAGAAATCGCAGAAACAAAGAAGAAGAGAACTGGAGAAGAAGACATCTTACTCCGAGTAAACCTAATCCTGTCGAATCCTAGAAACTCCTGAGCTAATCCTCGCTTCTCCTCGCTTAATCGTCACTTCAAAGCTTCAAAATCCTCCTCCGAGAGTGTCTGGTTTCGTCGAAATCAGAATGAAGAATGAAGTCTGTCTGTCTCTCCCTTGAAAACCCTGTTTTACTCTCCGAAATCCGTCCTGGGAAAAAGTGCGCCCGGCGGCACTTAAAAAGTGCGCCGGCGCACTTTTCCATGAAAATGGCGCACTTTTTGTGGCCGATGGAAAATTTACAGGACGCCAAAAATAAAGTGCGCCTGGCAGCACCAGAAAAGTGCGCCGGCGCACTTTTCATGGATTTAGGCGCACTTTTGCCCCTAGAAATGACCTTCAGCTCTTTTGATGATTCCCGCTCCGTTTGAACTCCAAATTGATCCCCGTTTGAAGTGCCGAGCTCGTAGAAAAGTTATCCACAACGTGGTAACCTGAAATCTCAACAAAAACAACTCGAAACAACATCAAATTGCCCAAAAGAGGGCCAACGAGAGATAAAACATATTTTTCATAAAAGTCATTCAAGTTCATCACAATTCGAAGTCAAATAAGGGGAATGTCGTTCAAATGTGGCGAGATAAACGCGGTAAATCTAACGTCATCAACGAGCTAAACTACAGTTTTGCTTAGTAAACTCACTTGATGAGTTCAATTTGAGCCCATTTTGAAGCTTGTACACTAAAAAAATCAATGATTGAAGCTTAAAAGCTTTCGTCACCGATGTGTGTGGTTTTCTCCCTCAAAAATTTTAAACATTAAATCATGTATCGCTTATTTCAATTTCGTTATTAAAAGTCGATTTCTCAATAGGTAACAATATTATGAATTTTTTTATATGAGTGTTATTATTATATATATAGCAACCGATAGCTAGCTATCCTTTCCCCTCATTCTATATTATTTATTCTTCTTCTTTTCTTGTGATAATTAAATTAATTCATTGAACAATCGAGTCTTAAATAAGTAATATTATCTAAATTAAAAAAGAAAGAAGTTAATTTATTCTCCTCTTCTACTTCTACCTTATTTGGTTGGCAAAGCAATGCACCCTCTAAATTTTAATATTTTATTCTAGGTAAAATTACACTTTGACCCTTCTACTTTATCAACTTAACAAATAGACCCTACACTATAAGTCGCTCTTGTTAGCGCCTCTGATTTCAACCACTTTTGGGTTCTTCCATTCTAACTTTCGTCTTCGTGGCGTTAATTGATTAGCATTCAGTACAACACATTAACTCCAATAGCCATGTATTAACTTACTAAGCGTGTTTTAATTGGTAATATAAGTATATATAATTAGATAAAATGCAACGAATATAATGTGTGGTTTTTAAAACCCTTTGTATTTCACCATACTTTTCGTGATACCTCCCCAATTTATCTCCGTAACCAACTCTTCATCTCCTACTTCCGACATCTCTCTTTGTCAGTGTGCGGATGTGTCTAGATTTAATGTTAAGAAGATAAAAGTTGAAACGAAAGAACCAAAACTTCAAAATACTCCAAGTAAGAATGGGTAAAAACTAAAAAGAGCCATTTATATAATAGGGGTCTATTTGTTAAGTTGGCAAAGTAGAGGAATCAAAGTGCTATTTTCCCTTTAAAGAAAAACATTATAAATACCCACAATGCTAAAACCAAAGATTCGAATCCACACACCAAACAAACACTACAAAAATCAGAAACCATGTCTACAAATCTTTACATTATCGTCCTCGTACTCCACTGTTTTGCTATTTGGTCAGTCAACTGTGCTGAACAACAAAGGACTTACATAGTCTACTTGGGAGAGCACGTTAACGGCGACAAAACACCCGACGAGATATTACAAATCCACCACTCATATTTGTCCGCCGTCAAAGATTCCGACGAAGACGCCGCCGCATCTCTTATCTATAGCTACAAACACAGCATCAATGGCTTTGCAGCATCTCTCACCTCTCAACAAGCCTCCATACTCAAAGGTAAGACTCTTATTATTCGATCATTTTGAAGAATTTTTTTATTACGTACCCCACATGACAGAATTTTTAACTACGTCACTGGTTATGAATGTTATGAACGTGACAGGAATGGAACAAGTGGTGGGAGTAATAGAGAGCGTTCCTGGGAAGTACTCGACCCAAACCACAAGGTCATGGGAATTCTCGGGGATGAATGAGGCAGTTGCTTATAGTTATGATAAGTTGCAGAAAAACAAGAACGACGATATACTTCGCAGGGCTGGCTATGGCAAGTCCGTCATCGTCGGGGTCTTGGACAGTGGTGAGTATTGATGTTTTGAAATGGAGTACTAGGAAAAAAATTATGTGTGATTTTTTGAAATTTTTTCTCTTATTTATAAAGTTGTGATTTTGTATGTATGTGGTTTCTGGATTTCTGTCTGAAATTTGTTTAGCGATCAATCACTATTGCTAACTATGTCTCATGAATTGTTACATCCAAATAACTCAAATTATTTGGAGGAGTTTTGATCATGTTGGGTACGTAATTTTGAATGGTTACGTTACATAGGGTGTGGCCGGAGACAGAAAGCTTTAGCGACGAAGGGATGGAAGACATCCCTAAATCATGGAAAGGAATCTGCGAAACTGGACAGGATTTCAACTCCTCTCATTGTAACAAGTGGGTCCCCTCCCTCTCTCTTCGTAGATTTTTTTGGTAGAAAATTTTTAAAATTTTTTTAGGAATCGTTTGGTATGAGATATCTGAAGATTTTTTTTCCAGGCGGTAAAATTAATTTTACCATTTCAGAATCCCACTAGTTAAATGAATCATGTACATAGGCACATGTTTTTTTATTACTTAAGGTATTTTTGTAACCTGGATGCATAGAATGTAGATAAATTTCTAATAATTATCCACACACCCTTCATATTTGGTATTTATTTCACAATTCTATATGATATTAATAATATTTAATTATCCTCGAAAAAATAAGATATTATAAGTATGTTTATTCATCGAAACATGGGTACATGATATATGCATATCAAGAGTTTGATTACTGAAATTTGATAGCTTTTCTTGTGTTTGTTTTCATTGAAGAAAAATAATTGGAGCTAGGTACTACCTCAAGGGCTTCGAGAGACACTACGGGGAGTTGAACGCAATAGAGGATTACCGGTCACCGCGTGACAAGGATGGCCATGGGACACACACGACTCGCACAGCGCTTGGTGGATTTGCCCGTGGAACAGCCTTCGGCGGGGCACCTTTAGCTCGACTAGCCGTGTACAAGGTATGTTGGCCCATTCCGAATGCCGAAAAGATCGGGGGCAATACTTGCATGGGGGAAGACATGCTTGCCGCCATGGACCAAGCCATTGCTGACGGTGTCCACATCATCAGTACCTCTATAGGCTCAAGCACACCCCTCGAGTACATAGACGATGCGCTTTCGATAGGAGCCTTTCACGCCTCGAAGAAAAACATCGTCGTGGTTTGTGCAGCTGGGAATGATGGTCCAAACCCTGCCACCGTTGAAAATCCCGCTCCTTGGATCTTGACGGTCGCTCCCAGCAGCTTGGATCGCGTGTTTCACGGCCCCGTTCTTCTCGGAAACGGGAAAACTATAATGGTAACATCTTCAAATGGAATGTTGAGTGTCGTAAATAGTAGTGTTGCAAATAGTATTTGCAGCAAATATGATCACTATGGAAAATAGTGATTGTAGTTGCATAACATCAACTATTTGCTACTACATTTTTGTGGTGAAATTAATAATAGTTTTGTTTTGGCAGGGACAAACAGTGACTCCGGGCAAACTTGACGAAGCGATCCCATTGATATATGCGGCAGATGCGGTCCATCCGAAGGTGCGCAAGAACGAAACGAACCAACGTCTTCCCAACTCTTTGTTGCCTGAAAAGGTTAAAGGGAAGATAGTGTTGTGCATAAGAGGTGAAGGGATTAGAGTTTACAAAGGCATTGAAGTGAAACGGGCTGGCGGCGCCGGCTTCATCCTCGGAAATGGCGCCACATTCAGTGATGATGATGTCGTCCTGGAACCTCATGTCCTTCCGGCTACCGCAGTCGTATACAAGGACGCAATCGACATCATCGATTACATCAATTCCACCAAGAATCCAACGGCTAAGATTGGAGCGGAGACCGTTCTAGGATACAAGCCTGCACCGTTCATGGCTTCTTTCACTAGTCGGGGACCTAATGTCATCCATCCCTATGTTCTAAAGGTAAGATTAATTATTATATGCTATGTACGTAATGATATAAGATACATTCATAACCCTCTCTCAATAACTCCATATGATGTACATTTATATGAAACGTGCATGCAGCCGGACATCTCAGCTCCAGGGCTAAACATACTAGCTGCATGGAGCCAAGGTTCATCGCCGACTAAACTGTCCAAAGATAAGCGGATCACTAAGTATAATTTCGATTCTGGGACGTCCATGGCTACCCCTCATGTTGCTGGTTTAGCCGCACTTCTCAGAGCAATCCATCCAACATGGAGCACGGCAGCCATTAGATCTGCCATCATGACCAATGGTACACATATATTTATGAGATCTTTGCTGCACTACAAAAAAGTTTGCCTTTAGTTTCTATAAATTACAGCAACATGAAATGCAGTAGTAAATAGTTGAAAATAGTGGTGTCGCAAATGTATGGCTACAACAAATCACTACAAAAAATAGTGATTGTTGTTGCATATAACATCAACTATTTGACACTGCATTTTCGTGCCGTTTTAATTTATAATTGCTAAAGAAATTTTTTTTTTTGCAGTGATGGTTGATGTGTCTTATTAACTTGATTTCCTTTTATGCACGAAGCTTGGACAAGGAACAACATGGGCGGGACAATAACCGACCAATCGGGGGGAACAGCAACACCCTTCGTGTTCGGGTCAGGTTTTTTCCGCCCGTCAAAGGCAGCCGATCCTGGACTTGTATACGACGCATCGTACAAGGACTACTTTCTCTACCTCTGCAGCTATGGAGTGAAAACTGCCAACTCAAAACTCAAGTGCCCGAAATCTTCGCCCCCAGTTTACGATCTCAATTACCCGTCGGTATCGGTGCCCAAACTGAACGGGACCATAACCATCAAGAGGACGGTGACTAACGTGGGCGGTGACGGGAAAGCAGTGTACTTCTTCAGTGCGAAGCCACCGTTGGGGATATCTGTGAAGGCGCGACCGAGCATTTTGTTCTTCAAAAGGGTTGGGGAGAAGAAGAGCTTCACGTTGACTATCCGGGCACGGGATAGGAAGGAGTTAAACAAGGGTAGTGAGTATGGGTTTGGATGGTTTACTTGGAGGGACAATTACCATGTTGTAAGAAGTCCTATAGCGGTATCTTTAGCCTAAGGGACTTAACATTATTGGAGATTTTATGTCACTCGTATAATTAACCTATGTAATTAATAAAGATAATTTTATGGGACACATTTGAGATCATGGAATGAACACAATTATTACAATAAAATTTGGTTTATTTGCACACTCACCACGTAGAGTTCACAATTGTGTTAAATTTGCATTGCTCAACACATATGATTGATCCGTCCTATTGGGCCGGTCGATAAGGAGGTTCAATCGAGATGGTTTGAACTCGTACGTCTTGGCAGCACCTTGGTCACGAACGGATGGTCCTTGCAAGGTTAGGGAAAGACGTTAGGATAAGCGAGGGTGTGTGTGAGTATGATATGAAGAGAGAGGTGGGTAAGAGAGAAGTACCCGGGTGTGCATCCTAGAGTAGGGCGGCTGACCACAGCCTTTAGCGTGGAGTGTGAGGGCGTGCAGTATCATACGTATGGTCAATGTGTGTCGTGTCGTCCATTGTGTGGGGGACTGCCTATTTATACAGCTTTCTTGGCCAGAGTTGTTGCTCCACGTGTCATCATCCTGTAGGACCGCAGGTGATGTGGGAGGGGAGCCCTTGGATGGACCCCATCCCATCAGGGTACTATGGCCGCTGTTAGAGGGAGTTGTCCCTGTCCTGACAGCGACGTGTCCTTGATTCGACAGGAGGCGGTTGGTGGCGGGGTGTCAAGGCCTGATGCCCTGACACTGACTATGACTCCAGGGGTAGCTCCTACACAGCAGGCGGATGGCCTTTGGTGAGGGCTTCGACATTCGATCTAACAGGCCCGAGTACTCTTAGGCCAGGGGCCCATCAATGATCTTATAATATGAGTACTACTATATGTCATACGTATTTTACCATCTACAAATGGTTCAGGCTAAAATATTCGTCTATATCGATATATACCATACAAATAAAACAAACTAGAATATTGAGATACCGGCCTCAACCCAACGCGTAGCGCCGTCCACGAAACTATAAACAAACGAGTTCCCATCTAGTTACAATGTTACGGCAATGTATAGCTGTAAAAATTATTTTGTAGCTGTCACGAAAATGAATAAATGAATTTCCATTTTTATTTGTTTTTTACGTTCCGTTGAATTGCAAACGAACAAACACAGAAAAGAAAATTAATTAATTAATTAATTATTGGTTTGATGAACTGAATCTGAATGGCGCCAAATATGGAGGACGGGAATCTCGGTAATTAGTATATTCGTCTAAACGACGTCGTTTCATCTGATATAGTTGCGTTGCTAGCTGTCCAACCCATAAATAGATTCTCA